>JBAMNC010001981.1:0-36290 GCA_037902135.1 Cetoscarus ocellatus
GTCACATTTTCTGCTGTCTGATGCAGCCATGGTCCGCTCTGTGGAGTACAGGGCTGATATTTTCCATTTAAGCGTGCCTGTTACCATTGTTGTCTGTCAGTAATGTCATTTTGCAGTGCAGCCAATGTTCATGTGAACATTTGATCTAAATGCGTCCTGAACCGCTCGGCGTCTCTGCGTAAAGACGCAGACAGACGCGCATCGCAGGGACAGTGAGGGATCATCAGTCACTGTGTGTGATTTTATAATTCTAACGGTGTCTTGACAGCTCATGTGCACGGTTCAAGTGAACACAAAGACCTAAAAATGACGAGTCAGCCTTTGATGAATCAAAACTCAACACTCTTCATCAGTCCAGCTCTGAGCCGCTGTTTTCACTCACTCACTGTTTTCTCAATGATAAATTCATCCTGAAGTTTCCTGCATCACGTATTGTCCATGATATAAGAACAATCTTTGAAGGATCAAGCTCCAAATACAATCTACTAGTACAGCGGTTCTCAACCAGTGGCTGGAGGCCCATAAAGGGGTCTCAGAGCTGATTTCAGTGGACAGTGTTCACTCATTCATTACCATTCATTAGACTTTTTTTAAGGTGCAGGGTGGTGTTGGAGGCTTGTTATTTTGTTAGATGACTTTGAGACTAGTTAATAGTCATGTCAGTCCTTAACAGCACTCAAGAGTCAATCGTCAAATAGTGTAGAAATAGTGGTCATACCATTGCCACACATATTTGATCTCAGCCAATTGATGAAAACATTTATAATGAGTTCACACACAAGAAATGCACTGTCTCTGTATTATTGTGCCTGTAGTTGAATACAATCTCATATCTATACTAAGCAGCTGAACCCAGTATGGTGCTTATGTTCTACAACTCATGCAAGATGGCAAAAAAAATAGTTTTTTTTTGGTCTCGGTCTTGAGCTGAACTAGTCTTTGTCTTAACTTGGTCTGTCTCGGTCTTGGTCTTGGTCTTGTCTTGGTCTTGATACTCTCTGGTCTTGGTAGTGTCTTGGTCTCGGTTTAGGCGGTCTTGACTACAAGTCTAACAAAAGGTGATGCTCATGCTCAGGACATTGTTTAATTTCATAACTCCTTCTCTATATATAATGGCCTATGGTCAGGCAATGTTTGTCTGGTAAACCTTTGTCAGGAGGGGGACTTGCCAACACTGTGCTTTAACCCTTAGCCAGTAGCCCAATGGTTTCCAACACTGTTTTGAAAACAAGACAAAACACGTGTGTGGCTTTCAACTTTTAATAATAATTTTTATCTGTACAGCGCTTTTACTTAGAGAAAGACGCTTTACAGAAGCATGAATAAAAACGCAGTGAACAATCAATTGATTGAATACGATTTTCAACACGTCATCAATCAATACAGTGTAATGCAGTGCTTATTGTAATGAAACGTCAAACTGATGAATACATAATTGTCCTCAGCACTTTTCAAACCACACTCAAAATTATGGTTATTGTCCCCAGCACTTTTAAAAACAAACTGACGCCCTTGGTCAATAAGAACGGCTTGAAGCTTCATTGATGTTTGTTCAAAGTTGAGGCCTCTACAGCAGTGCTAATTTTGACAGCACTTGTGTTTGGAAAACCATTTTTTGTCAATGTTTGGGACATCAGGTCAAGTATATCCCTTAAAATTCTTTTTTAATTTAGTCTGTTGTCCATCCAGTGTTAAATTTGACAGCACTTTTAAATTTAGTTTCCATTAAAGTCTTTTGCCTAAAATATCTTTTAGTTTTCAGTCATAATTTAGTCATCTAAATTGTTTTTATGTTAGTCTAGTTTTAGTTGAAGAAATGTCACGACATTTAAATCAATGAAACCTACTGCAAATTTAGTCGACTAAAATATGAAGTGTAAAGGGTAAGGCATTTTTTATGTTTCCTTGAATTTCTCAAGTCATGTTTTACACTTGGATAAAATCAAACATCTAATAACCCTTTATTGAATGCTAGTGTAGTCTGAATGTATAAATGAACAGAAACAAATTGAACTTTTGTGTGAAATGCAGTCACCTTTATTTAGGCTACCTGGCAGAGCATCTCAGTTACAATACCAGAACTGACAACAAACAGTGAATCTGCTCTACATGAATATATCAATTCATAAAGAGAGTAGCTCTGATTGGATCGCTCCACAACTTATCCCACCACCACCAAATTAAGGCATCTGTGATTGGATGTCCCTCTTAACTCATCCAACCTTTCCACACAACCAAAGTGGCTGTGATTGGATATATTCCTAACTTGTCCCTACTTTCTACATGACCAAATTAGGTCTGATTGGATTAAGTCTCTGTCAAACATTTTAGTCTAGTTTTTATTTGTTGATGAAAATGTCAGTTAATTTAGTTTGAGTTTTTGTCCATGTGAACTTGTTTTAATTAGTTACTGTCTAGTTTTCGTCAAGGGAAAAAGGTTGTTGATGAAAACTATGACAAAAATAATTTGTCCATAAAATTAACCCTGCTCTACAGATGGACAGATGGATGGACAACCCTGAAACAGATCAACAAGACCTAAAGTTTGGTTCCTCCTGAGCACATCTCCAAGCCATCCCAGGATCAGGGGCTCTGTGTTTGGATTAAGAAGCCTGTGAGAGGCCAACAGAGCCAACAACCGTTTTTATTCCATCAGGCAGATTGAAATTCCTCCTTCGACTTAAATCAGTACTCTTCAGCTGGAGGAGAATCGCTCCTGAAGGATGAATAACAGCATTAAGACCTGTGAGAAGCCACATTTTCACTCTGGGTTTGCCGAAGCGCCGGTGTCAGAGTGTGTGCGTGGATGCTGTGATGTGTTATGCAACAGGCGGTGTGACTCCACATTCCTGTGCTGTCAGCTTTAACCTCAGCACCTCGGCAGCTGACAGCACCCTGGCTCTGCATCAATTAGAGAGTTTCAGGGATCCCCAGCGCCACACACCCCTGCAGGACAGCCATGAGAAAGCTGAAGAGAAGGAGAAGCTGCTTTGGCCTCCTTCAACTGATCCTAACATTTTATTTCTGAGGGCCGCCTGCAGGCCCTTAGGGGGACCAAATGGGCTTTATGGTGGCCCAAGGTCATCCATTCATCATCTACGCCAGGGGGCTGGAGCCTATAACAGTGTTATTTTTGTTGACTAATTTATTTTAATTAATAATTTTCGTCAACAACCTTTTTGCCCTTTGTATTCCTGTGGCCACATCCCAGGATAATTATTGTTTGGTTGTTTGTTTGTTTTTGCATGTGTAGAAAGAGACTTTTTCACAAATTAATGTGGGTTTTCCTGAATTTTTCTGTCCTTTGTATAGAATATTTGGCAAATTATCACATGAACAAGCAAATCCACCTACAAAATACAAACAAAGAAGAAAAGTGTAGATTAATTAACTAAAACCTGAGACCTCTTCTCTGACCCTTCATTTATTTTTTATTTTTATTTTATATTTATTTATTATTATTATTGTTTTTGTTCTAGGGACTCAATTTTGGCTGATATTCCATATCTGAGTTCTTTTTCTTTTTACATTCTTTACTTTGGGATGGCAGTATTCATATTTATGCTTTACTAGGGGTGTAATGATCCATCAATCTGGATCGATACATCGATCGGTTAAGCAATGAATCCCAATCAAATCGATTGGAAACTCAAAACATCGATCAACATCGTCATCCTTTAAGATACGCCTTTATTTTGAAATTGTATTGTACTTGTACTTCTTTCTTGCTTTAGGTGAAATGTAGCTGACTGTGTTTAAATGTAGTACATAATATTGTCTATAAATCGATCGAAGGCCCTTGAATTGAAATCAAATCGTGGCAGACTTTGTGATATCAGCAAATGTCGTATCGTTGTCCAAAGAATCCATATCATATTAGTATCGTCATGAAACTGAGTGATTTACACCCCTACGCATTACACTCAAATCAGATGGTACTTTCCCGGCCAGCATCAAACCATTCTTTTTAAAATCTTAGGAACTAAATAAAACGGGAGAGATAAAAGAGTGTGCACCAAGCATTAAAAGTACATCATGAGAAATAGAAGAAAGAAAAGCTAATGGTATATGTTACAATAAATGTATGGAAAATAATTAAACCTACAAGTAAACAAGATTTCAATCAAATAAAAACACAACAGGATTATTAAGTTAAGAATACTAAGGCCTCACATATTTTCCCCATCTGGTCCAAAATTTAACAAACACATCGCTCTGGAGACAGACAGAGAGGTAATCTTTTACCTTCCATAAATAACCTGATTCTTCATTTAAAGAACCTTATTTAGGACTTTCAAGGGCATGAAGACTGTGTTAACATTCATGAGTGTTGTGTATGAGCATGCTCAGAGATGAAGCTCACCAGGACGTCGTGGATCAGCGCCTGATAGGTCCAGGTGTGGTGGAGGGGCGTGGCCATGTCCACGTTTCGATCCGCCAGAACAAACAGAGGCCTCTGGAAACTTAGGAGAAGAAGGAGTGTTAGACAAACAGCTACTGTGACAGCTCGAGGAGGCCTTATCTGAACTTTCTGATCATACAGCAGCAGCTCATCGGGCAATTTGAGGGAACATTTACCTGAACTGTCCGGCAGCCATGTTATCTCCAGTGAAGAGGCTGTTTCTGGCGTCCCGCAGGTTCTCCCGCAGCTTCTTATCCAACTTCTACAATCCACAAACATTCAGGAGAACATTTTAGAGCTACTGATTTGAATTGAACCTTATTTATTCTGAATATAATCAAAACAGAGATAAAAACAGAAATAGATTGCTGCTGGAGGATGTGCGATTATAAGTCTGCTGGATATTTCCATATTTGTTGTGACTGTCCGGTGCTTTCACCATTTTGGAAAAATGTTACAGTAGCAATAAAATCAATATTTGACTCAGATATAGTCCTGTCTTTCAAGTTTATGTATGTAGGTGTCTGACCCGTAAGGTTAAAGAGAGGAGACAGATACTTGATACAAACTTAATTAACCAGTTGCAAAAAAGTGACAAGAAAATGGCTCAACAAGCAGCCTCCACCTACTGCAGAATGGAAAGAGATCATTAGGGAGATTTATGTATGAAACGCTTGACCTTCTCTCTAATATGCCAGAGATAAATGTGAAAGATACTGGGAGCCCTGGAAATCATATGTGAAGCTGAAGTGATGGAGGTGCTTGCTTTGTCATATATAAAAATTTCATTCAGTAATTTGTATAACAGATTTTTAATAATGTTTTAAATATTTTTTGTTACAACTGCAAATGAGGTGAATTAATATGATATTCAGTGACAGTGTTTTGTCTCTGACTACTCTTCTTTTAACTGCATCAGAAGTTGATTTGAATCCACGAAATATTGTTTGTTGAACCTGTAATGACCCTGTTTGCTGTTTGCATTATTTATTCCTGTTTGTTGTTCTATAAAACATAAAAACAAAGTTTGAAAGAAAAAAAAACAGGAATAGAAGAAAAAATATAGAGTAGTTGTTCGATACAATATGTTGGAAAAAGAGTGGGAGAAAGTTAAAATGATCAAGTCCACCCCTCCTCCATCAGAGCCTGTCAATGTAGGAAGTGCTGAAAAAGGCTGTTAAAAATGAATTTTCTCTCTGAATGAATTAATTATATTTTGGCTGAAGTGTGTTCTTTCGTCCATCTTCTTTTGCTTATCTGTGGTTGGGTCGTGGGGTCAGCAGCCTAAAGCAGGGAAGCCCAGGCTTCAACTTGCAGATAAAATGAATAATATTAATAATAATAACAATATAAAATATAAATATAAATATAAAAATATGGCTACAGGCTGGCTACTGCTCCTTCCCGTCCTCTGTCGTCCTGTTACTCCTCCTCCCCCCTGGTGAGGAGTTAAAATATAATAAATAAACTTCAGTGTTTTTTTGTGATGTCAATTTGGATCGGTGCCAGAGGAAATTTACCCTTGTGATAAAGACATATTATATTTATTATCCTGTTAATTTTGATGCTAATCCATTTAGCAATGGCAGAGATATGATTTTTTAAATACGGCCCAACGTTTACTCAAGGGACTTTTAAGAAATTTGGGGATTTTATTGCATCCATACAAATATGCAGATCACCACCAAAATTTAATGGCTTCTTCCTTGGACCAAACCACACCCCGGCTAAAATGTTCATGTTAATCAGTCCAGTAGTTTTTGCAGAATCTTGCCAACAGACAAACAAACATAAGCCAGAGAAAACATAACCTCTTTGGCAGAGGTAGTAATAGTAATAGAATCAGCTCGAACTCACCACTGCAACCATCTCTGCTGCGTTCCCACGAGGACAGCGAATAATCGGCACGGCACCTGAGCAGAGATACAGAAGTTTACCCTAAAGTCTCACCCTGAAGAAAACCTGGAGACCTGTGCAGCTAATTAAACCAAATGATTTACAAACCGAGACGGTCTGATCCCACTAAAACACAAACACAAACTCTCCTCTCACTGATATTTTGGAGATGTGAATGAATGCCTCCATCTAGTGGACCATCCGGATGTGAGTCCAACCACCATATCACATCTTAAACATTAAATTTAATTATTTATTTATTGTTTATTTGAGGTGGACATCACAATTACCTTTGGACAAAACAAAAGCATTGTTTGAGTGTTTTAAACACACGTGCTAATTCACAACACTTGTTCCACAGAGGCCTTTGAATGATAAAATAAGAACAGTAATAAGAAAAGAAAGAGTGAAAAAATGCAGTGTACAATGACATTACAACAGTTTCAGATTAAATACATACCTAAGCTATAAAACAAAGGCAACACGGTCAAGCAATCAACAGTAAAACTATTCATGTGTGGACTGTTGTTCTGATTTGAGTCATTTGAGTCCTTTGTTTAAAGTATACTGTTAGTCTCTAATTTTAGATCAGTGGGTAGAGAGGTCCAAAGGTTTTGCCCCCTTTACAGAAAGAGCAGCCTGACAGAACGTTCCTGAATGTATAATAATAACAATAATAATAATAATAATAAAACTGTCTTTGAATCAAATCGAAAACCTTCGCAGACCGTCTAAGACCTGAACTGGACAACAATCAGAAATCAACATGACGTCACACACCTTCAACCCCTTTTCATGTGACACAAGAAGTGGCACAGGAAACTCAAAGTGGTTTAGAAAAACTCGACTTTGGGACCTTGGGAGTGGCACAGCGGTACAGCAGGAACTACTCATGCCTCACAGAAAGAAGGCTGCAGGTCTTGAGTCCCTGAGTCTGTCAGGGCCCTTACAGTGTTAATGTTGACAGCACCTTTTAATTTAGTTTTAGTTAAAGTCCTTTGCCTAAAATATCTTTAGTTTTAGTCATACTTTGGTCATATAAATTGTTTAAGTTTTAGTCCCAGTTTTAGTTGATGAAATTTAGCGTAGCTTGATTGGATTGCTCCCCAAATTCATCCTGCCACCCCACGAAGCTAAGACAGCTGTGATTGGATGTCCCTCTGAAACTCATCCAACCTTTCCACACAAACCAAAGTAGCTGTAATTGGATATATTCCGAATTGTCCCTTCTTTCTTCATGACCAAATTAGGTCTGATTGGATTAAGTCTCTGTCAAACATTTTCGTCTAGTTTTTATCTGTTGATGAAAATGTCAGTTAATTTAATTTGAGTTTTTGTCCATGTGCACTTGTTTTTATTAGTTACTGTTAAGTTTTGGTCAGGGGAAAAAAGGGTAGTTGACAAAAACAATGACAAAATAATTAGTCAACAAAATTAACACTGGTTTGTAGGATTATTCGTTTTTTACTTATTAAAGAAATGTGGTCCATGCTCCACCTCTTCCTGCTCTGACTGGGCCGTCCCCGCTTTGGGCGCTCAAAATCCTCATAGATTGGAGCTTGGCAAGACAGACCCCTGGCCTCATAATTATCCTGGGGTATGTCTGTGTGTTGTTGCTTGTCTCTCAATGTCAACCTTGTGGTTGGCTGTTGACCAGTCCGGGGTGTACCCTGCCTTCTTGCCAAATGTCAGCTGGGATAGGCTCTAACCTTCTGCAGCCCCCCCAGGAGGGAATAAATGGCACAGATAAGTGATGGAGGGACCGATAGTTTAGTTTTATAAAACTCACCCAGAGTGACCAAAGAAACAGAAGAGAGAGTCGACGATGGTGTCCATGATGGCCTCCATGTCCGTGTCCTTGTTGTCTGCTTTGTTGATGGCTGCAGGAGGGAGAGTTTTTAATTATTAGTCATTTTTCCGCACCTTTCTGCACTGATTTTAGCTTTTCAAGTGACTGTTTGTGGATTAAAACTTCAGACAATCTTTGGATGACATTCAGGAACTAGAAAATTAACAAAGTTGTGGCCACCGGAACTTTCAAAGTTATGTTGTATTTACAGTTATGATTAAAATCATTATCTTTGCATTAAGAAATCTACAAATGAACCTTCAACTGCAATCAAGTCTGAATACTTTCCTCCAACAAAGCAAAAAAGTGCACAAACTGCAGCATAAGAGATCAGACCTGGAATAGACTCCTCTCCTAACATTAGTATTAAGGTTTAGAATTATATTAGGTTACAGAAAGTGAATTTTAATCTTTCAAATACAAATAAATGACCTCAGGGTGGCATGAACGTGGGGTGTGATGGTGTTACCGTGGTAGGAGTGGGCTCCCTTGCCTCTGATGGCAGAGCACAAACATGTCATCTTCGAGGGTGATGAAGTTTAAGTAATGGTCATACACCTAAAAACACACAAAAACTACATTTGAGCTGCTCAGGAGGGAAACACGTTTGATATTTTTCAGTGTTAATTATGTTGACTAATTATTTTCATCATAGTTTTTGTCAACAACCTTTTTTTCCTCCTAAAAAACTAGACAGTAAACTAATAAAAACAAGTGCACATGGAAAAAAACTAAAACTAAATTAACTGACATTTTCATCAACATATAAAAACATGAATACATCATGTACAGTATAACACTGATATTTTGCCTTATCAGACTGTATAACACTTTACTTAAAATCAATTTAATACTAAACATTTAACAGGAAAACAGACATAAGCAAAAAACTTCAACTAAAATCACCACTTTGAGTGTTGGTCCCTCATTTAGAGAAAATGTAAGATAACAGTTATAAAGCGATGGCGACCTTGGTGACTTGGCTGACAGCGTTTGCAGACAGAGCAGCGCTGGCGATTTCTTCCAGCTTACTCCGACTGATGGCTGAGATGAAGTTCAGATAGTAAGATTCATAGAGCTGGTTCCTCAGGTCCTGCAAACATATACGAGAAATATTTTACTCATTTAGATCGCTTTAATTCATCACCACAGAGAAGAAGAGTGTGGGTGCTGGAGGACCTGACATATCCTGTCGATGTTGTCCTCTGAGGGCATGACGAAGTAGATGGCAGGGACGACTGGGATGGGATCTCTGTCTGAGTGCAGAAGACTGGAACACACAGAGACTGAGTTTCAACAGAAGATCGTGTTTTTGTGACCATCATTCAGTATTAGTGATGTGATCGATGTTGGGTGAAAACAATACTGCTTTATTGTCTTTTATTGTCTCTCCTGTGATTTATATTTTGTGATTTTTAAAGCTCACTTTCCAGGTAAACGGAGCACCTTTTTATGTGTATTTCTGCAAACTTTGCAGAAAATTATCCACCCTCTTCCCCTAATCTTTAACCTCTAAAGGGTTAATTCCTGCTATGATGAGCGTCTTTGGCAGTCGCAGGTTATAAGGACAGAAACTGTCTTCCCAAAAGAAGGAATGACAACCATAAGGGTAGAGTTTAGGGGAGATCCTAATCAGGTGTCATACCTCAAACAAAATGGATTCAGGTCTTGACAGTTTGCCAAAGGTAAAGCAAATACAAGACTGCAGAGCAAACCACAAACGCTTCAAGATACCGTGGATATATTGCAACAAAAAATGAAACTATCTCAAAACACTTGAGATAGTTTTTTTGATATCATTGTAGTTTAGTGGAATTTGTGATTAAAAAGAGTCATTTGTGAAATAAAATCCTAACAATAAAAGTCTTTTCCAGGCTTTTCCACCCCTCGTCAGTGAGGTCCCCAGCCTCTTACACTGTTAATGTAGGGGAAATTAGTTGATCCCCTGTAGAACTGGGTTTTAAAAAATCGATTAATTGATTTGAATCGATTTTCCATTGAATGGCCCAATATCGATTCATAAAATCCATAAATCGATCTTTTAATACGTCTTTTCTGTGTGTAATGCAGCCTGCATTTTAATACCGAGTAGTCTCGTGTGACCAGCCATTCATTTCCCATAATGCCATGTCACTTCTCGCGTGACCAGATCAGAGATCTTGCGAGATCTCGTCACTCAGCAACGAGCGTTGTTAAATAATACATCATGGCGGGAGCACTGAAGGTACCGCCAACAAACTTTTAAGGCAGATGTCTGGATGCATTTTGGATTAAAAAACGAAGGCAGCAATGAACTGGACAAGAGTAAAACTATATGCAAGATATGCAGTGTGCAAGTGACATATTGTGGAAACACAACAAATCTCCGAAATCATTTATCGAGACACCAACGGGAAACGCAGTTTGCAAAGACGTCAGACCCAAAGCAAATGCAGTTTGTGAAGGCATTTGTATGTAAGTTACCAGCAAACTCTCCACGAGCAAAGAAAATAACCAAGACTGTCGAAGCATTCATATGCAAGGACACTCAACCATACAGCGTTGTTTGTAGCCACCTTATTTACACTGCCTGCCCCTGTGGTTTGATTTGATTTATATTATTACATTTTTGTTTTGGTCAGGATATGTTTAACAAAAAGTACATGATTACTGTAACTGCTTTGGGCTCAATTCTTAATGTAAACATTAATATTTTTAACTATGCACAAAGTCAGAGTTAGTTTCTAGTATTTACAGCATTAGTTCTCTGAGAATCTCTTCCATATTCAGGTAAAATTGGTACCGTGGCTGAAATATCCTTAACCGAATTGAAATCAATCAAATCAAATGAAATCGCAAATCAATCGAATTGGGCCCTTGTGAATCTAATCAAAACAATTTGGGAAATCTGAATCAATACCCAGCTCCAGTCCCCTGAGTATATCTGTGATTAAAAGATGGACAAGTAAGAAAAAAATCTACAGACCATTCTAGCTTAGCACTTGTTGTACAGGGGAGAATTTTTATACCACGCCGATTTTTATTTTATGAGTGATTTCCAGATTTCCTGTCTGTCAGGTTGATCCAAAGTTGGGCTGAGAAGCTGTTTGCAGTGTGGTGGCCTTCATTCATCCATTAAAGACTAAAAATCTGTGTCACATGACTTCATCTGATTTTTCCTACAGGTGATGGTGAATATGCATCGTTAAGGAGAGGACAGGTTTTCAGGTTAGACTATAATGAAGACATGGAGGAAACTGGTGTCTCTTACAGGTGCAGAGTGATCCCCAAGTCTCTCAGCTCTTTGACGGACAGCAGCGGGGAGATGATGTCCTGGCCGAATCGGTCGTAAATCAACACCTGAGCGCACAAACAAACAAAATGACAGACAAAGCCAACAAAAGAGAGAAGAGAGGAAACAGAAGATGTTAGATTTGTCTGTTCTCATGGTCTGAAGGTCAGTTTTCAAACACACTAACAGCTCTTATTGTTGAATATGGCCTAATATGATATTAATGTGAGCAGTATTTGTGAGCTGTGTTTGATGTGAGCTTTTGTTGACAACAAAAGATGTTGATCCAGGAAAAAAACAAAAATTCTTTCAGATATTCAACACTAACCTTCCATACTGGCTCAGCTGTTGAGTTCTTCACAGGAGGAGCGTTGTAGTTCAGCATTCGCTTTAGAGCGACTGCAGGAGAAAAGCAAACACACAGAGTGTTCAGGATGAGCTTTTATAAACACAAAACATGGACATTTATCATCTATCAATCTGTAAAACCGTTTAAATTAAGATTTGCTGGTTTTTAAGTGAACAAAACAACAGAATAATTGATTTAATCGAATGATCCAGGTGCCAAAAATGGGCATTTATACATAATTCACTCATTTTTAATCTAAATTGCAGTGAAGATTATTAAAGAGTGTACGGAAAGTTATAATAAAGCTGTTAAAACAACAACCTTAGAATTAAAATATGATTCTACTAAAAAAATGTTTGACATCACAGGACGAAAAAGGTTGACATTTAAAAAAATATTTAAATATGAAGGTGGTGAGAGAGCAAACTGATATTCTTAACAAATTATTGTAAGACGTGCAATTATGTAGAAAAAATTGTAGACCATGGGTAGTTGTTCATATGGTGAATTTTATTGGTTAAAATTTGGTCAAAAAGTGCTTTTTTTAAAAGCCAAACTCATGTTTAGGGTCCCCTAACTTCTAATTTAAGACCCTTGCAGAGTCAGGTTTCCTCCTGCAGACAGCCCTGTCCTTAAATTGAAGGAATCCAGCATCAATAGCCTGTTGTGAATGATTGTAGGCGGACACTGGCCCCCTGAAAATTGATTTTTCCATTTTCACATATAAAATATTCGCCACTTTGGAGATCAGTAACTCAGAAACTAGAAGAGAAAGGCATTTTCTGGTGACAGGATCTGAAAGTGGGGGCCCAAATTACCCTGGAAAGCAAATTTAGGCAAAAAGTCTGCTTATCTTAAAGATATTGGCTACACGGAAACATATTCTGTCTAGTTATTAATATTTATCTATATAACATGTGTACCTGAGTATAATTAGTCTAGAGTCATACTTATCCACATAATATTTAAATCTGCACAGTGATCAATAGAACACCATATCTATTCACAGTGCCTAGTATATCTGTATACAGTATTTGATGGTATATTTCAAACCATTGTCTTCTGGCTGTAAAATAACATAAGTGTGATTCCTTTTTCTGTAAACACATATAGATATATATTAACACACTTTCTGTATACAACAGTCTAATACACTGCACTTCTGGATTGGTTGGCAAACAACTTTTCGTTCCTCTGAACTTGTGCATGTGTAATGACAATAAATTTGAATCTTAACCCTAAAAAGCATTTCTCAAGCATCAAAAAGCACAAAAGTCCTTTTTTAAAGGCCAAGAGTTCAGAATCCCTGAAGATTTTCCACCCAAAACTTTGCATATGTGCATTATAGATGTGGAGGCACCAACACTATCTTTTAAACCAAATCTGAGGTGTGACCATAGGACCTCAGGGGATTGAGCTGGGCCCTCAAGGACCTGGATCTTGAGCTCCTGCAGCCCTGGATGTGTGGCGAGGGGCGTTATCCTGCTAACCAATGGCCCCGAGCTGACCTCTTCGATCCTGAGTCAAATGAACTTAAATATCCATCAATAAACAAAATTCATAAATACTCGATTGGCTGGGTCACTTTTGTCAAATATGTTTTAGTATTTTAAGTTGGATTTTCTGGTGAAATGGAGATAAAATGGCAAAATTAATTTAAAAGAAACAACAAGTACTTGCATTAAAAAAGCTGCTTTAATTGGAGATAATTCCGCATTTATCTCATTAAATGTAGCTTTAATGCTTTGCTTTGAGTGTGAATTATTTAATGTAGATTCAAAAACAACCTTCAGTAAATACCATGATCTTAGTCATTAGTTGATCAGTGGTGTCAAAATGACAATACTCAAAATTTCTGATGTTTTTATGAAGCAGTCAGTTTGAAGTTTTTAATGTCTTTTTCTGATTGTTTAGTGCTTTGACTGTGACTGAACTGAAAGAAATTACACTTTCATTCTTAATGAATAGATCACTAATGCACGGGCTGTCCAAACACTTTTTATACTTGTGTTCGTTGGTAACGTGTCGAAAAGTGCAAAATAGTACAGGACAATGTACAGCAGATCACCTGCACTTTCTGAACATCAAAATATAAGATATTTCTCCTGGTACAGAAACTGCTCTCCAAGCAAGTTAAAGTCTTTATTACGGGGGCTTTTTGAGGGGACATCATCCACAATAACACATACAACCACATATTTCTGACATAGTCCAGCTTTAACCTGCCTTCTTGTTTTGGAGAATTTCGACACTTTAACTGAAAATCTGCTGCCTGCATCTGTTTAGCTCACCAAGCTAACACTGTTTTATACAGCCAGCAGTATCGTTAGCATGGAGGCTAATAAGATGTTTAATTCTTTAATTAACTGATTATTAGTGTGGTTAATCACTCAGATTTCGCGTTAAATGGAAGTATGATGAATCTGTGTGTCAGCAGTGAAACTGAAACGTCAGTTAATCAGTTCGACTTGCGGCTAGTTAGAGATGAAGATGGGTCGGTTAGCCGGTTTAGGGCGATGACATCGTTGAATAAATCTCCAGAGACAAACTGAGGACGGTTTAAAGTCCCGGTATCCGTTAACTTCGTCCCCTGCGTAGAAAATCACCGGAAAAGTTGAAAAAATATCAGTTTAACGAACCAGTCTGCTTCTCCCGGACGGACGCCGCCATGTTGGATGTTGTTGGTGGTGACGGAGTGTCCGATGACGTGGCAGCAGCACGTCGTGGGCGGAGCGTCAGAAAGGGAGAGAAAGACAAAGACGTCTCACTCTGTTGACTTTTCCGGGAAATCATCAAGCCTTAAATTAAGGGGCCGTTTACACGAGGCCGGATTTGGCCAAATCCAAATACTATTCATTGCGTTTTCACCTTCCGTTTACATGGGAACGGTGCTTGGAGTGCCTGATTTCGCAAACTTTTGAAACCAGGGTCCAGAGTGGAGCGTTTTGAAAACGCATCGCCACCCAGCTCCATGTAAAAGGGATTCAGCGTTCCAGGTGAAACGCTGACGTCACTGCATGTGCAGTACTCTTTCACATGAAGGCTGCACTCGCATACCAGGAACAACAACAGCTTTGGCTGTCTACCGAGTCAGATGTGTGCTGCTTACCGTGCTCAGTTTGTTATCCAGACAAAACTATCCAGACATATTTGTGGTCAGGACAAGAAACTCCCGCATCTTTGTGCGTCCATTCACCATTGTTGTTTGTGAAAAGTTTCCTTCTTCGTACGTGTGTTGTAACAGCGCTGTTTCTCTGCAAATCTACATCGCCATCTACTGGACTGGCATGCACACTACAGCGTTTTAAGTTGTTCTGGCATCTCTGTGTGAACGCGGATTGCTTTTGAAGATAAAAGAGAAACCTTTGCGTTTCAGGTGAGAGTGTCTCCATGTAAACAGGGCCTAAATAAAAAGCTTCGTTGACGAAATCAAAGGCAGAGTGGTACATCGTCTTCAATTAAAAATCTACACTACCCGCTTTTGACAGAGGGTTCGAAAGAGAGAGTGACGATCTCGGCAGACGCCGCTGGACTGATTATTGGACAGCAATGGCGGATCGGGAGCCCTCAATAGTTCCAAACAATGCGACTATTGAGAGGTAGGAAGCTACTATTCATATTTTAGTGATGGTCATTTAACAAGCACATTTGAATCAAATTAACAATGTAATTTAAAGCACGAAAGCTCATCAATTTTAACCAAATTATTAATTTTAATGTGGTCACTGTTCTACTTCTTGTTGTGTCCTACATCCTTGATGAAAACTCTTTTGCATTAGGCTCGTGTGGTTAATCTGAATTTGAATCTTCTATGATTTCTATCTTCTGAAGTAAACACCAAAAGCTTTTGTAGGTTTTCTGGTAAAACTCTGTGTTTGGCTTTGAGCATATTCAGTAATGATATTCGGTCAGTATGCCACTGACTATATAGTATATACTTAAAAAAATAAATAAATCTTTTTTTACATTACTGTATTGATTTGTAATTACCTTATTTTTCAGTATGCTTCTTTCTTATACTTCTCTTGTATCCTGCAGCTGCTGTATATTTTGGAATTTCCACCTGTGGGACTAATAAAGGAATATCTTATCTTAACTTATCTTATGTCTGGAGTTCTATTATCTCTTAGCTTCAATAACCCTGATTTAATAAATAAACTATATGTTTCTCTAAATGTAACTTTGTTTCTTGCTTGTTGATGTTTGTTGTCAGTTTGTTTCTTGTTTTTTTATCTTGTACATATTCTATTCCTATTCCTTACCTTAATTTTGATTTAAAATGTTTAATTCCTGCTTTACTTTTTCTGCTTCTGTTCTGTTTGTATATGCATATATACTCTGGTGTGTATCTAGTATGTCCTTTGAAAGTGAAGTAAACCAGCGTCAAATTCCTTGTATGTCTAACATACCAGGCTAATGGTTTCAGAATTTTCCTAATTGTAATCTCTGTATTCTGACTTTAACCCCCAAATTCTGTTTTTAGTCAGAGGTCTGACTTTTATCTAAGAGTTTTTAATTTTGTCTCAGTATTCTACCTTCTTGTCAGATTTCCAACATTAATCGAGGAATTCTATTTTTGTCCACAGACAAAATGTCTGATCTCTGTTAAAAAAAAATCACCGTTCCTCTTTCAGTCATTTAATGAACCCCAGGTGTACCACTTAAAAAAGGATCCAATATCAGCATGGGTTGAATAAAAAATTAGTCTCCTGGTCAAAATTACTTGATCTAAAATGTCTTAGTAATGAAATTAAAGTTAATTTTTTTAGACACTAAGTCATGATTGAGGCAGACAAAGTGTAAATCATGAAAACAATTATGATACTAATCCATAAGAATAAGAGTAAAAATGCTGTATTATTTATTGTTATTATTATTATTATGAACAATACATATGGTTTTCTGTTCCATTACTTTTTAAATATTTATCACAAAATCAGAACTCCCAATATTATGATTTGAGATAGTGTCTCAGGATAATGAGTTATTGGTTAGATTATTTTTCTTTTAGAGAAATTGGCTTCCACGCAGTGAACAGTTCATTTTCTGATATTGAAAAAAAAATACTGGTTTCATCACAAATTTTAAACATTTGTAAAAAAACAGAATGGATGGATGAATGGACCGGTAGATGAATGGATGGTAAGCAGATTAGTGATGAAGCTAATGAGTGACTGAATGTTTGATATAAAAATGTATAACACATCATATTAATGTCCTTCTACTGACTCACTAAATACACTTCTAAATAAAGATCATTTTAGAGACTGTGAACAAAATGTTTTGTCTTTGAGTAAATCAGAGAGAGGCATTCACATGATAAAACAGACATAACCAGGACGTGAAAACTTAGATTTTCCAAGCTTATAATCCACAAAACATAGATAAGGATAAACAAGCAGCGAACACAGAACAGATAAATAACAATACAGATGGAGGAACAGAGGAAGGAAAATGGTAGCAAATTAAATCATGCAGATTAAGTACTGTAACAGGTTAAACCTTTTAATATTGTAAATTTATGTCTGCAGTGTTATGAGAAGTATAAAGGTTTAAACTCACTGGCCACTTCATTAGGTACACCTGCTCAACTGCTCAATTATTTAAATTAAAAAAAAAAAAAAAATCAGACAATAACAAATTCTCAGACCAAGAATTAAAGAGCTCTGGAAGTGAAGGGGGCCCAAACTGGCTAGTTATGTGTACCTAATAAAGTGGCCTGTGAATGAATATGTGGTACTGTTGATGCTAACTGTGGAGAAATCCTGAATCACATGAACTCAGTGTTCAGATGTGAGAAAAGGAAACAGTCACATCAAGTTTCAGCCTTAATTCAGAAGCAAATCAGCTTTAACATAAAAAACTTTTTTTTGAAAACATCAAGTGATTACGAACAAGTTTATAAAACAGTGCATCACAAAATCTCTTTTTCTTCAGATAAAAAATAATAAAAGGAGAAAAAGGAAAAAAGGCACTAAAAAGAAGCTTTTTAACTATGTACAGTTAAACAAAATTATTTCAGCACCATATGAAAGATAAAATGTTTTAAAAGGTTTCAAGTTTAAAGGGAAATGCACATTTCTGACGTGTTCAAGAGTGTTTAAGATCAGACTTTGGTTTTCATTTCAAACATATGATATACGACAATTCTCTTGATAAATTCAGCATAGAAATTGAAAACAGTTTGTACACCTCTTAAAAGAGCATGGTTGTAGAAATGTTTGCTATTGAAGGTACTTTCCACTTTACCAAGTCTTTAAAGACAATACCATCAAATTTATTTTAATGCTCAAATGAAGAATAATGAAGAAATTAAAAGGTAAGCTGTGTAAGTGAAGAATGAATGACTTTAAAGTTGCAGGCAAAACTCCTGTTCGTGGTCTATTTTGCACAAAGCTGTTAAACATACAACTTAACAATAATTTGATTTTCCTTTTTAAAAAAAAAAGCAGCTTTTAATGTCATTATTTTGACTTTCAATCCAATGATTTTGACTAATAATTTTGTTGTTTGGACAGAAAAATAGCTCCATGTTTTCAGTTTAAACCTCCAATTTAAAATTCATGTGCAAAAACTCAACGAGCTTGATGCTATTACATATAGCTAAAACATTTGTGTCTGCTGATGTTAATATTTGAAGCAATTATCTAATAATACCATGCATCCCTCGCTCATATATATTCAGCTAAAATACTTGCAGAGATGTTCCACCTGCTGGAACAATATTTAGATTATGAGGCAATTATCTGACATTATCATTAGGGATGCACGATATTGGATTTTTGCTGATATCCAATATGCCAGTATTTTTCATTCATTGTTGCTGATACCGATATTTCTGGTTAAGAGCTCAAGCTCTGTACTTAACAAAAATGGACTTATTTCTTTCAGTGTTACAGTAAATTTTTGCAAGGAACACATTTAAAACAAGAACAACAGCATTTAACTCTTGCAAAAATGAACCCCTCCTGGTCAAATCATCTGAAACAATCCATACAGCCTCATATCGACTAATACAGAGGTAAAAACAGATTATGGTGTTTGCTGTAACAGGTTAATCATTCTGAATCGGTCAAAGTTTGTCCTAAGGTGGAGGCTACGATGATTTCCTCAAGGACCGTTGTTTTTGCCTTGATTAATCAAATATTTGCTAATCATGTTAGCTTTAATTACACTACAAGCCTCAGAGTAGGTCAATAAAATAAGGTTGTCACTGTACCAGAATAATATATTTCGAATCAATCCCAGGAAAGAAATTCGATATTTGATAACTGTTTCAACACTGGAGCAAAAATTTAAAGGTCCAATGACCTGTTAAATCAATTTTCTTTCCTTCTGATGTTGTTGAAGGGTCTTGAGTAGCAGAAGATCACGACACCTTTCACTAGACTCTAAATTCACAGAAATGCTCCATTCCTCTTTAACTCACAGATCAACTTCTTGGTAGACCAAACTTTGAGTAACGGTATCTTATTCATAAATGCACCAAACTTCTTAACCCTGATTAGGCCATCTATATTTCATGGGGGTTAACCATAATGCTAGAAAAAAGCAGCTGTTCCTTTTTGTTTTTAAAGGTAGTAGATTTTTAAATCTTCCATCCACAAACGTAAAAATCCCTTTCTAACAAAATGTTCAGAGGTAAGATGGCATATTGAATGTATGATGGTACCAGAGACCTTACTCAACAGATAAATGTAACTTATACAATTTAAACAAGTCTTAAGGGGTAAGATAAATGACATCAAAATGAAATAAATATAATACAAAATATGCTCAGTTGAGCTGGGTTTTTATGGCCAACCAACAGAATTAATGTAATTTCAGTAAGAGGAAAAAAATGTTATTTTAATTTCATATTAACTTCTTATTAAAGAAGCAAATTTTTCAGATAGGTAATCCTAGCATTATAATAAAACTGGACATAAAAACCAAAAATGGCTTATATGAAATGAATATGACATCCAAAAAGTTAAGTGTTTCTCAAAAACATTTCACTTGATTTTTGTTCTCTTTTTACTTTTACAATGGAATTATTTCCTCAACTATAAACTCCCAGCTAAACCATTTGGTAGAGGTCAATGATTTATAAATGCCTAGGGTGTAAAAAAAAATAAAATAATAATAACTGTTGCATTAGTGCCTCAGTTTGTCACAAAAAAAAACATTGTCATGGCTATTTTTTGTGGGAGCTAAAGGGTTAAAGAAAATGCCCCTTAAAACACTCTGTTTTTGCTTCCTGGGCTTATGATGTCACAGCTATACAGCCTCCACCTACATGTGTGTTTTCTGCTCATTATCGCAGCCTGCTGTAGCTCCGCCCCCTCAGATCAGTATTGCAGCATTCTTCATTTTTTATTAAACTTAAAGCAAATCGTTGATCAATAGACACCAAAGACAGGATGTAATCGGCCAAACTCACCAGAGACTCGCTGATGTGGAAAAGGTGGACCTGTCACATGTGGATCTCGCTGTTGCTCCGTGAACATTAAAGAATGAGTGAAGATTTAAGGCAGCGACTAACACTGAGAACGATTAAATGGAAAGCATGAGCCTTTTCTCTAAAAGTACTTCCTGCATATTTTCTGAGCTGGACCTCCCCTTCTAGCTGTCTGTGGGCAGGAGGTGCACGTGGTGGCTGACCACCTGCTCCATGGAGCTCTTGAAGGCCTGATAGGAGGAGCTGATGGGCAGGAGGAGGCGACTGGACTCCGGCTCGCTCTGAGGGAACAGGCCGCGGTCCCTCTGCGCCTCCCTCCGTAAGGTCCTCGTTGAGGTGTTCACCAGGTGGAGGAAGGAGATGGAGGGAGCAGGGGAGAGGCCGGACGCCGGGAGCTCCTCCGCTCGGGTGGCAAAACGAAGGAGATCCTGGAGGGAGATGGAGCTCTTCCCGACTGAGGACAGAGGAGAGAGTGAAGGTATCTCCTCATCCTGTTTGGACTAAGCTGTTTGAGGACTCTTACCTTCACACTCCATCAGGAAGTGTCTCCAGTAGGCGACCACGGCTGTCTCCATGTTCAACTTCTCCTGCTGGGAGGAGAAGTTGACCGTGAAGAGCTGACCAAGTGTCTGAGCCGTGAGCTGAACCGTGGCCTCGCAGAAAACACCGCAGAACGCAGACGGGAAGAGCTGCACCTGGAGTTCAGGTTCAGGAGAAAGTCCACAGTAAGAGGGGCGCAGGAGTCAGAACATGGGTCTGGTGGCTCAAATGTCACACAGATTAAACAAAAGAAGATTTAAAGTTAAAAAAAAAAAAACCTGATCGAAGACGCCCAGAGTCTGCAGACCTTCACGAAACCTGCAGACAGAAAAAAAAACATCAGTGCTCCTGACCTTTTGTCCTCATGAATACAGAAATGTGATATCAGTGATATTAACCGTAGTTCAGCTCTACTAGTACTTAGATTTGGAGTACATGTACTCAAATTTGATGGACTAAAGCACAAGTAGACTTTACCAGTGAAGCAAAAAGTGTTACTAGTATCAATCAATCAATCAATCAATCAATCAATCAAACTTTATTTGTAGGGCTGGGCATTGTTAAGAACATCACAATTCGATTCGATTTCGATTCTGTGAGTGGCGATTCGATTCAGTAAGAAGTAGAAATACACAAATAATTAGAGCACCTGTTAAAAATTTTTGACTTTTTTTTATTTTGATGCCAATGTGAACATATGTGATATGTCACCTCATATTTTTGGGCAAACATCTGAAAATAAAAATTTGCACAGTAATCAATCAATCAACTTTATTTATATAGCACTTTTCAAACAAAAACTGTAGCACAAAGTGCTTAATAATAATAGAAATAACTTATTTGTGCATATGCAGTACAAAAGTGAAAAAACATGACAGTTAACACTATAATTATAAATTGTCCACCTGGTCTTTTTTGTCAATAAATGTGTCAGGAATTGTCCTCTAAATACATTTTTCACCCTTTTTCACGAGAAATAAAAGTAAACAATTCTTGCAAGTATTTGTCATCATTATGTTGTAAATGCTTAAAACAGTGTGTAATTACGAGAAAAGAATAAAAACAGATTTTAATTTTTAACAGGATTCTCTTCATAAACAGTTGTAAATGAACATGTAGAATTTTTCTGAGATGACCCATAATAAACTTCACCTATTTTACATAAACTCAAACATTTTTGTTTGCCTACAGCATTTAGTGTCCATGTTACAGCCTGTTATATTAGACCATGTCCAGGCATTTTTTTTACTGATGGTAGTCCCTCAAGCAGTTTCTGTCAAGCTGAAGACAGAGATCTCAACATTTCTTCCTCCAATATTTCTAAAATTACTATTTATGGAATCCATAAAACACGAACTATGAGGAAAGAGAGGATAAATGCCAAAAAAGACGATAAAACATGCAGAAAATATGGTGGAAATACGGCAAAACAGAGAAAATACAGCAAAAGAACGGAAAGAAAACACTCCGGAATGATACTAAAGCTATTGTGTTTAATATATATTTTTTATTATACATTATTTACACAGAAAATATTGATAAACCGCCGTTAAATCACTCTCATGTCGGCTCTCAATCCTATCACTCCGCAAGCATGTCTTCATCTGTCACCAGTTGCAGCTGGATAAACACTGAAAAAGTGCAAAAGTCCGAAAAGTGTACTGCAGTAAGATAGTGGAAAAAAAATCGATGAACAGTTAATAAAAATCTGAACAATAAATCTGAGCTGAAATTGAGAAATAAAACACATTAAGAGGGTTAAAATGAATACATAAATAAGATTGAATGACAATAATAAATATAATCAGCTAAAAGCCAGATTAAAAAGGTAGGTCTTGAGTTTGCTTATAAAAATATGAACAGTAGGTGCTGCTCTCAGGTCTTCAGGTAGACTGGTCCACAGAAGAGGGCCATAGTTTTGAAATGATGCTTCACCCTATGTTTTAGTTCTAACTTTGGGTACTATCAAAAGGCCACTACCTGGAGATCTGAGGGCTCTACTAGGTTCATGGGGTACAAGCAAATTGGATAAATAAGGTACTAGCACTACTAGTGGACTAAAAAAACAGTCTACTAGAAGTACTAGTAAACAAAAATTTTTAAAGGTTTTTGGCACTAGTGCACGAGTAGACCTTACTAGTAACACAAAATTATCTACTAGTAGATGAGTTTTCTTTACTAGTAAGGTGTACTCGTGCACTTGTGCACCAAAAGCTTTTATTGGTTAAACAAAATTTTTGTTTAACTAGTACTACTAGTAGACTGTTATTAGTCCAGCAGGAGCAGTAGTGAATCTAAAAGATTCACTAATAGGACTAATAAACCTTATGCAAATGGAGTAGGATTACATTTTCATTGAGAGCAGCACCTACCGTTTATATTTTTAAAAGCAAACTCAGGACCTAGATTTTTATTCTGGCTTTTAGCCACTTATATTTATCATCATTTAATCTTATTTATTTTAATCCTCTTAATCTGTTTTATTTCTCCATTTCAGTTCAGATTTATTGTTTCAGAATTTTATTTATTTCGCATTTGGTGTCTGGCTATCTCATTTTACCATTTTATCATTTAAAATTTTATTTTTGTAACTTTCCCTATAGTATCTTCCGTCTAATTTTTTATCATGATTTTTTGTCTTTCTAGTCTTAGCTCATGCGTTTCCTCATTTTTAATTCAAGATAGCGTTTCCTCAGTCATCTGATTCTGTCTTCTGTTAGAATCTCTTCTTCAAGTCTTTGTGTGTGTGCTGGATGTGGATCTCCAGGGTGGGTAGGGTCCTGTATTTTCATTGTATTCAATCTTCAACTTCTTATTTCTTTTCTTTTCTTTTATGTAAAGCACTTAGTGCTACAAGATTTTATATGAAAAGTTCCGTACAAATAAAATTTGATGTATTGATTTTTAGGAGGGATTATAATCAAATCCAGCACCCTGATTGGTTTAATATTTTAAAAAGCCAATGGGAAGCCTGAATGAGGTTTTCCCTGCCCCCTTATTAGCATATATGGCTTACATGTAGTACTAGTTTTGGTGTACTAGTAGCACTAGTTACACTTTCTGCTTCATCACTAGTAAAGTCTACTCGCGCACTAGTGACCAAATTTAAGTACATGTACTCCAAATCTGAGTACCAGCAGAGATGAACTACTGTTGATATCACTGGTATCAATTTTATGCCCCAACAGCTCCATATATGACAGCGTCCACAACAAGTCTTAAATCATTAAAAAAGTTGCCAGACAGTGACAAAAGAAAGTAATATCTGTGCTTGTGTACCTCTGCAGTGGAAGCTGCAACCTGCTGATCATGGTGAAGCTCACCAGATCCTCCACCAGAGCGTCCCTCTCCTCCAGGCTGCCGATTGGTCGATTACATCCAGCCAGCTCTAGGAACTCCCAGCTCTCCGCCATCACCTCCTTCAGCTCGTCCAAAGACTCCGCCTCCGCCATCTGAAACCAGCCAGTGATTAAATATTCTGTTCTTCTGTATCAGGGCTGTGCTGTCGTTTGTTTTTACTCACCCGGCTGACTTGGTGGGTGAAGTGAGTGTCGGGGGTCATGTGCATGACGGTGAGCGGGCGGTTGGCGGGGAAGTTGAAGAGGCACTGGTAAAGAGCGGGAGAGAAGAAGCCCACAGGACCACCGCCATGAACCAGAGAGAGGGCGAGCAGGAAGCCCACGTCGAAGTACAGGTCATCCCGCAGAGCTGGAGAGGGAGGAAGATATTCCTCAGGTTATCTGCTCTCATCAGTTCAAGACTGGACTACTGCAACGCACTTTATGTTGGCGTCTCCCAGTCTTCTCTCGGTCGCCTTCAGCTTGTGCAAAACGCTTTGGCCCGTGTCTAAACCAGCACGAACAGAAGACAGCACATCACTCCTGTCCTTAAATCCCTTCACTGGCTTCCCGTCCATTACAGGATTGATTTTAAACTTATAATGTTTGTTTTTAAAGCTCTTAATGGTCTCGCCCCCTTGTATTTAACTGAGCTTTTAACTGTTCAGGAGCCTGGTAGAGCTTTGAGGTTGTCCAACCAACTTTTGCTGGAAGACGCTGAAATGCGTCTTATTTCTGACCTCATTTCAAATCTAGACTGAAAACGTAATTATTTAGGATGGCTTTTAATACCCAGTAGCGTGGTGACACTTTTACCTTATTTTATTGTATTGTATTCTATTTTATTCCTTTTTATTTACTATCTATTGTAAAGCACTTTGGTTCACCGAAAGGGTTGTTGTAAAGGGCTGTATAAATAAAGAACATTTACATTTGAGCAATAAAATGATCAACATTTTCACCTTGAGCCTTTTATTGTTTTAATCCAGTCTTTCTTTCTTAGTCATAAAATCCTTTACAGCTGCTGTTGGTACAAACCTCACTTCCAGTGAAGTTGGGACGAGGTGTATAATGTAAATAAAAACAGAAAACTGTGTACCTTTCCACTTCATTTACAAATGGATTCATCTGCTAAGCAATGGTCCAAATGGGTTTCTTATGTAGGAAAATCACAGACAAATTCAGAGTAAATCAACAGATGTGTGCACATACATAGGTACAAATGTATAGGTGACTATAAATGTGTATGTATGTGTATACATACGTGCAGATATGTGGGTGTATATGAATACAGGTTTGCAAGTGCTAGATACTCATGAGGATCTCGGCCCTATATAGTGTTGTTGTTTGGCTGATCCACTGATTTTGCCTATCCATCTATTTTTTTTTCCCCTTACATGAATCTCTATTTATATGTAAAAGTGTAAATAGTTACTTCTAAATATATTGGATGCATAATGCATATACAAAAACAAAAATGTATAAAAAAGGATGATGAGGAGAAAAGTGTGCTCAGTCATATGGTTTATATGAGGCAAAGTTGTAATGCCTTTTTTATCAAGACCTTGTCTTTCTGTAAAAGGTTTTTTTCCTTTAAATAAAGAATGGGAATAAAAAAACAAAAACAGTGATTTGCAAATCATGTTGGACCTGTATTCATTTGTATTCACCTCAAAAACTAGATATTTAATGTTCGAATTGATAAACTTTGTTGTTGTTTCTTTGCAAATATTTACTCATTTTGAACTTGATGCCTGCATCAAGTTCCAGAAAAGCTGGGACAGGGGCATGTTTACCTTTCCTTTAACAACACTCAATAAGTGAACTGAGGACACTAACTGTTGAAGCTTTATAAGTGGAAGTCTTTCACAGTCTTTTGGACTGATGTCCAAAAACAGTCTGACATGTGGACTCAGACCATAGCAGACTTTTCCACTTTGCCTCAGTCCATCTCAGATGAGCTCGGCCCAGAGAAGCCGGCGGTGTTTCTGGGTGTTGTTGATATATGGCTTTGTCTTTGCATGGTAGAGTTTGACCTTGACCTTGTACATCTTTGCCCCAGAAAAATCAGTTAACTTGTTTAAATGAAAAAGGATCCAATTAAACATTAAAATGTCAAATGCTTCATACCCCGAGCATCCAGTGCCAGATTTTTGGATCCCTCTGGACCTTCAAACACCTCGCAGTCCTGGATCTGCTGAACCAGCAGCCTCAGAAAGTACTGCCTGGATTCATCGCTGTCCTTGAGGCTGCTGGGAAATGCAGTCTGATGGTTGTCTGTGAACCTAAGTGAAGAAAGAGCATTAATCATATCAGCAATATGAGAAGGAAAATATCTGCATCAGTTTGCAGCCTTATTTAACCAAACCTGCTAAGAAATCAGGGGTGTCAGCACATTTTCATTTAGTTTTAGTCTTTTGCCTAAAATCAAAATGGTTTTAATTTTAGTCTAGTTTCAGTTGATGAAATTTCACAACATTTTACTCGATGAAATCTTCTGTAAATTTAGTCGACTAAAATATGAAGTGTAAAGGGTAAGGCATTGTTTATGTTTCCTTGAATTTCTGAAGTCATGTTTTACTCTTGGATAAAATAAAACATCTAATAACCCTTTACTGAATGCTAGTAAAGTCTGAATGTATAAATGAACAGAAACAAATTGAACTTTTGTGTGAAATGCAGTCACCTTTATTTAGGCTACCTGGCAGAGCATCTCACTTACAATACTAGAACTGACAACAAACAGTGAACCTGCTCTACATGAATATATCAGTTCATAAAGAGAGGAGCTCTGATTGGATCGCTCCACAACTTATCCCACCACCACCAAGCTAAGGCAGCTGTGATTGGATGTCCCTCTTAACTCATCCAACCTTTCCACACAACCAAAGTAGCTGTGATTGGATATATTCCTAACTTGTCTCTACTTTCTACATGACCAAATTAGGTCTGATTGGATTAAGTCTCTGTCAGACATTTTAGTCTAGGTTTATTTGTTGATGAAAATGTCAGTTAATTTAGTTTGAGTTTTTGTCCATGTGCACTTGTTTTTATTAGTTACTGTCTAGTTTTTGTTAGGGGAAAAAAGGTTGTTGATAAAAACTATGATGAAAATAATTAATCAACAAAATTAACACTGGTCCTACCTCACAGAGAGAGCGTGCGTGGGGTTGAAGTCTTTCCTCCTCACCAGCTCCACCCCTGCAGACAGAGCTCTGTACCCGCTCACCTCCACCTGCATGGCAGCAGGGCCGAGCTGAGGAGCCAACGCTCGCAGGAGGTCCTCGGGGGATCGAGATCCATCAGGTAGAGATGGTCTAACAAAGACAGGAGGAGGGGAAACATCATTTTTTTCTGCTGATTTTCTGGAGTTTTTACTCAAAATTTGCCAAATTCAGACGTGCAGAGACCTAGAGCTTCAGTTGTTAACCAAATATTTATCTATGAATAAAAATTCCAGAAGGATCCAAAGTTTATTCCGACTTTTAGATGCAATTCAAGTGTTTGTCGAGGTAGAACGTACAATACACCGCCTCATAAGTGCGACTGATCTGGAACATTCACAGAAGAAGAACTTCATTGAAACGATGAAATGAAAGCAAAAGAGGAGGATTTCAGTTGTTCTGTGTATATTTTTATATTATTCATGATCTCAGTGAGGTCTTCCTGGTTAAATAAAGAAAAAAATAAGTGTGTCTGTCGGTAGATTTCCTCTTTTTGCAGAACTCTTCCCAACTGTTGCATTAATTTTAATCTTTTGAATTTCTCTGAATATGCAGGATGTTTTCTCTAATGGAGACAGTTTGAGCCAGAAGCTGTAGATTTTGCTCATTACTCCAAAAAGGTTCGACTCATTTAACAGCACTCTTAATAAGTGATACTGTAGGGGAGGGTGCGTTTGTTTTGTTTACCTCTTACAGCTGATGGAGGACTGGATGGAGGACGAACAGCGTTTGGACTGCAGACTCCTCCTCTGACCAACCTGAGGGGACGATACATGGGATGCTGCAGGAGAGGAGCACGAAATCAAAACAAAATCAACAACATCAGTAAATTATGATGATTTGATCGACAAATCAGGCTCATTATAACACATTCAAATGTTCCAAACAACAAGAGCAGCAGAAATGTTGAGCTTAAAAAATGCTGTTTAAGAAAAATTAAAATCTTAATTAGCTTAGCAGTTTCAAATATTTATCAGTTTTAAAAGACGAAGGAAAAGAGAGCTTCCTGGACTTAAAAAAGAGTTTACTTGCACTGAAAAAACTCAGATCTAAGTGAGAGTATTTGTCTAATTTCAGGACAAAAAAAATTTCACCAAACTTTTTCTAAGCCCCAATTTTCTTATGTGTCTGGATTAAGATCTTACTTGAAGGTATAAAAACTAAAAATTTAATTTAAAGGGCATTCAAATTAAATTTTCTATCCAGAGCAGATATTAAACCTGAATTTCAGAGCCAAAACAGGATGAAAGGATGTTTTTAATTCAGTACACAAGGGTTATGACACAGGACAGGTGCAAGCTGATAGCAGAAAGGAAATACCATGAAATGGTTGAATAAGGAACCTCCGATGATCACTGAATGTAAGGAAATAATCAGGGCATTTATAAAATGGACCACCTGGCCTTTTTCGCTGCGGTATGCTACTAGAAAAACTGGAAATCACACTGTAACCTGAAGAGATGTCTTTGTCTTTTGTGAAGTTTGTACTGGACCAACAGTACACTCTTGAGCTCAAGGGACACTATTTGACTTTTCAAGGAAATACTGACTTGTTCACCTTATTGTAAATTTTTATTTTATTTTATATGCAGTTTAAGCTCAATATTATGTGCTGACAAAACATTCTGTCTGTTATGTGATGACCCTGTCTGTTTATTGTTCCATGTGTTTGTTAAAAAAACAAAATATAAAAATTCAGTTTAAAACAATAAAGAATTAAAGTGGTTTGAATGGAGACACAAACCTTTGCCGTCAGTGGCCTGCGTGCAGTCGCTGCAGGCCCAGTCTTTGGTGTCCGCCTTCAGTCCTGAACATTTCCTGTGAGTCCCTCCAGACCCACACAGCCTGCAGCGAATCACCTCATACCGCCTTAAAAAAATGACATCAAAAACTAAGTGAATTTATTACAAGCTAGAATCATATAAAGTTTAAAAATCTGGTTTAATGGCATCAGGGAGATCAGAAGTGGCCTTGGATGTCAATCTTATTATTAGTTACAGCTAACCACAGATATAAAGTATGTAATAACCCTGTAATAAACAGAGTAAGTTTTTTGAACATAATGTTAAGTTCTGGTTTTATTTGCCACAGAGTATACACATACACAAATTCAGGACTGAACTAAAAAAAGGAGAAAGGAAAAGAAAAATAAATAAATTCATACATAAATAACACCCAAAGTGAACAGTATTGTGGCAGACTTGTAGGTCTCCTCGATATCAAACCATATTCATACAATTTTTCCCTTCGTTTATCTGGTTCTTTTCTCAGTCCACGTTAAAGAGTAACAACAAAATATTAATAATAATAAATATAGTAACACAAGTTCATTTGTCCTCTGGTGGTGAGATAAAGAAATGTGGAAAAAAAAAAACTATATTGCACAAAAAAGAAAATTTAAAAAATATAATAAAAAATAAACAAAATACATAAAAAATAAGCAGAATTAAATAACATAAATACCCGGTCTTTGCAGAGTGTGTGCGTCCCTCACTGCAGAGGCAGATTGAGGCATCACAGTGACTGTAAACCTCCAGCAGCTCTGAATATGCATTTGCCTCCATCTCCCATGATGCATCTCTGCAGGTACAAGGAATGACACCAATATGGGACATAAAATAAGTCAGTAATAAATAATTAAGAGATTCTACATAGTATGATGTTGAGCAGAGAGTGTTCAGTTACTTTATGAAATTAAATAAACATGTATATTACTGGTTAACAGGTAAAAATCTGTTTTTTTTGTTTGTTAACTAACAGTAGATCAATCTGACACACCAGGTGGACCTTTCAATATATCCCACTAGTCCATAGGGAGGGCGGAATCTTCAGAAGCATATCCTGCATGTGATTGGACGATTGCGCTGTCAATCAAATTCATTACAGGCCAATCAGATGAGGTAGTAGGCGGGCACTACTTTGTAAAACAAATTCACCAAAACAGATGAGAAGTGGAGCAAAAATCTTCTGACTATAGAGAAGTTTGTAGCATTGATGTTTGCTTTTCATTTAATAAAGAAATGTGGTCCAGATCTGATAAAACTGCTATTTAGGCTGTTAGCATCTATGCTAATCCTGCAGCTCCACCTCTTCCTGCTCTAAAGAACTCTGATGGGACCGAGTCAGTAATTCGTTCCTTGTTTATCCTGATCGATGTTAATCTGTAAAGATTATATCATGTATCTTTATTTTGCTGCCTGAAATGTTCATCAACTGTTGGATTTTTCTGGTGGAAATATATATATATGAGTATGTACATGCGTGCACATGCATATGCATGTGTATATGTGTATGACTGTGTTTATGTGTGTGTGCACGCATGTGAAGTTGTGTATGTGCATGTATGTATATTTTTCAGACAGATAAAATTAGTCTTAAAAAACTGTTTGTATTTATGTAGACTGGGAAGCTAAATAATTGGTTATTAATTGATGGAGAGGGGGTGGGATTAAATAAGTTTTGACTCCTTCTCACTCCTTTTCATTCATGTAACATTTATCCAAGTTCTAATTTTATTTGCTTTTTTTCCATCTGAACATTTATTTTGTCTTTTGTTATATGTTTGATATAACATATAAACTTATCATTCATTCCTTCATTCATTCATGTTACCTCTCAGGGATGTAGATTCCCATGCGGATCATCTCCTCCTGGAAGTTTTCTTTGTTGTTACACAGAGTGCATCTGAAGAAGAAGAGGCCGGCGCTGTGGGCCTGGCGCTGAGATGGACACATGGACACACATGATTTGTTAGTCTGCTGATGAGTTATGTTTGCTAAATGCTGCACAAAACCGAAGAAAACTAAAGCATGAATCGTCTTATTACTGCAGCTTTTCATGTGTTTTAGGCTCAGGCTGATAGACTCTGGGCTGTACCGTGCAGAGCAAATAGGACCTGGTATTTTATTTATGAATAAAACGTTTGACTTATTGACAACAAATCAAATTAAAAAGCAAATCAGAGCCGGTCCTCCAAAATAGCACCAAACACACAAAGACAAATAAAAAGTACCTGCACACAGTCTCGGTGGAACCAGCTGGTGTGGCAGGACGGACATTTGAGGATGGAGTAGGAGAGGACGGGCTCGATGGAGTCAAGACAGATGGAGCAGGACTGAGGCAGACTGAGGTCAGAGGTCACACAGAGAGACTGGGAGGGGCTGTGATCCTCACAGTAAGACCTACAGACACAGAGATGAGAAACTAATGAGCTTTGGGTGCGGACTTCATGTTTCCAGAGTTAAAAGACTTCAATCATTTAAGAAGGGCCACTCTGGTTCCCATGAGGGCCGCATTATTGATAATTTAGGTTTCAGAGGGTGAAATCATTACATAAATACCTGTAATGTAACAAAATTATAGAGCTCTTTTATTAATCTATATCTATATTTGCAAGCTCAAAACCAAACAGAAAAGCTGAATTAATGAGCAAAACACAGAATGAAAGACAAGTTAAGGTATTTTTCCACTGCAAAAAAATTATATTTATTGTTTTTCTTGGTTAGTTAATTTATCTAATCTTAATTTTACCAGCAAGTTAGATTTACCAGAAATTAGGGATGCACTTCTCAGAGTAATATTAGCAGATATAAACATTTTTGACCATAAATGTCCTTTATATTGGCTAAATATACGACAATGCACCATGATGGTTTGCTTCATCATCACTGAATATCCACTTTTAAAAATCTAAAATATAATTTATCAAAGAATAAAATGTTATGTTTCTTGATTGATATCTGTTTATAACACAAACAGACTGTCACCACGAAAGGAACAGGCTAATTTTGTTAAGTAGAGGCTCTGTGCTTTTGACAAAAATATCGATATTGGCGATAATGATCGTGGAAATACCATCATTATGGATGTCGGCAAAAATCAAAAACTGTGCATCCCTAATGGAAATACTTTAAGTGGTGGTCTTGTAGTGGCAAATCAGATTGAAAAACATCATGGGGAATATTTTATCTTTATGGTTGCAATTTTTGGAAATGTGAAATCCACTCTAGAGCTGTCTTACTGACAGACTAAAGAAGGTTAAAGTGATCAGGACTCACGGAAAATCTCCAGTAAACTGTGAGATAAACTTCAGCCTCTTGCCGCAGGGGAAGTGGATCATCTTCCTGCAGCTTTTGACGCAGCAGCCGACGCTCGCTCCTTTCTTCTTACAGACACCACACGCCTTCAACATGGAGAGGAAACACATGAGATCCACACAGGTGAAAATACTTCATTTGCAATAGGTCTACTAGTACTACTAGCGAGATATTTCGGCTTTACTTGCACTACTAAGTAAAAGATACTGTAGGGCAAAATAAAGAAATAAAATTTAAAATAATAATATGGTAAAATGAGATAGCCAGACACCCAATGCGTGATAAAATCTGCTAAAGTAGGATAATGAAAAGAAAATCGATTGACAGAGAATAAAATTCCAAAATATAATCAGCTAAAAGCCAGACTAAAAAGGTAGGTCTTGAGTTTGCTTTGAAAAATATGAACAGTGAATGGAAGTGTGAGTGGGAAGCCTGAACTTTACTTTTCCCCACCCCCTTTTTAGCATATGAGGCTTACTTGTAGTACTAGTGAACATTTTTAAGTCCACTAGTAATACTAGTGAGTGACACTTTCTGCTTCATAAGTAAAGTCTGCTCGAGCACTGGTTGACCAAAATTGTGTACATGCTCTCCAAACTTGAGTACTAGTAGAGCTGAACTACGGTTGATATCACTGATATTAACTTGATGCTCAAACGGCTTAGATCTGCAAGAATGAGAGTGGCCTGATTTACTTACTGTACATTGAAGCTAAACATGGTTTTGAAAAGACTTGAACTAAATTATGTGTCATAAATGCAAATATTTTGTTTGGAAAAAAACCATAAGTGAATAAATGTCTGACCAGTTTAGATGTGCGTCGGATCTCCTGCTTGATATCTTTAACCAGAAACCCAAAGACACCCTCGTCCTCCTCTCCTCGCTGGTAAATCCCACAGGATGTCAGCTGGAACACATCAAAAGTGTTATCCAGACAAAAACACTGCTTTTTAAGAGATTAAATGAACCTCAGAGCTTAAGAACAACAGAGTAAGAGAATAAAAAGAAACCGAGATGTTCAGTGAATCTTTAAGAAATGTTAATGTTTCATAGAAAATGTAAGAACAGACTCACCAAACAGAAGTAATGAACACAGAGGTTTTCCTCCTCCACGGTGATCTTCTCTCCAAACATGGCCAGATCATCAACACTTTGCTTGCAGAGAGCACAGCCTGCACAACAACAAAACGGACCACAAACTGAGCACTGACACACTTTCTCATTACTCTTCTTTGCCTTAATCTACTTTTTCCCCATCCTTGATTCATGGTGGAGCAGGGATGAGTCCAAAAGCACAAAAATGCAGTATATCAATTTTAAAAAGGCCAGATTTATTTGTGAGTTTATGAATTATTTTATTGAACAGTCAATTTCTACTTCACTTTGTGTCCACAGGCTCAAATCTGTGGCATCAATAGTTTATAGTTTTAGAAATCATCTGTGCAGAGGGCGTGGCCTCAATCCCCCCTGCAGTAAGCAGTGAGCTGCATGCATGTGACTGAGGAACAGCAGAGGTATTCTCAAGCATATCTGCATGAAACCTGGTCAAGGTTATGATCAAATATATTTTCTCCAAAGACATTAAAAATCCCTGTTAAGGGTTGACCTTCAGTTTAGAAAATTCCAGGTTTATTCACATTAATTCCCATGGAAAGTTTCCAACTTTGAAAACTCCCACAGTTTTTGCAACCCTGCCTTCTGACCTAACTCAGAGTTTATCCAGAATTACTCACACTCCTCTGATGCTGCGGCCCGTGATTTCTCCGTCTTCTCCATGGTCGGTTGATGCAACCTTGAAAATACAAACAGACGAAATGTCAACAGTAGTATAATGATCACAGTTATGACTAACCTGAGTGTTTTGTTTGATGGTTTTGCTCATCAGCCTTGACTACGGTAGCCCTAAAAGTCCACTTGAAATTTCAAATCCGCTCTGAGGTTTTCAAGCATCTTTAGTCTCTGATAAACTCCTGAAAAGATGAATAATTAAAGTAAGGTCTTATTTATTCTTATTATTGTGGCAGTAAAATGACACTGAATGGAAACTAAATGTGACCCCGGATGATGATACCTGAGGAAATATTTGCTCTGGCTGTCATGGGGGGTGGACAGAGTTTGACTGGAAGGTTAAAATATGATTTTTCAGATCTCCATTAAAATCTTTTCTCTCTAAACGTGATGTAAGAAAAACATGCTGGAGAAACTGTGGACTTGTGGGTGATCAAACTCACATATTTTGGGACTGCCCCATTGTACAACGTTTTTGGACTGAAGTTGAAGGCATATTAGAAAATCTACTCAAAGTGAACCTCTCTCTGGACCCTTCAATGGTCGTACTGGACATAGTTTGTAATAATTCCACAATTGGGATTTTTACTGCATCTCCTTCTAATAACTACAAGAAAAAATGAGAACAATTTGCTGGTTGAAACCTGAACCACTTACAGCAGCACAGTGGATACAAAAAAATCAGACAAATATACTCATTTAGCGAGTAGTGTAATTTATTGAATATTCCTACTGACTGATATTAAAATTCTGGCCATATTTATAACCAATATATCAGCCATACATAACCCAAAGCAGTGATATCAGCAAAATACACAAATTCATCATATTCTTCACTTCATCATGACTGACTGAGTAAATCTATTTAAGAGTTTCATTTGTGTAAGAGTTTTAATGTTGTTTTTCTTGTTATTCACGCAAAAAACTTTAACAGTGAAAGCAAAAAGTCAGTTTTTGTAAAGTAAAGACTTTGTGCTCTTGATGAAATATCAGTTTGGGATAATGAGTTCAGAAATATCAACATATCAATATCAGCAAAATCCAATATTGTGTATCCCTACTTTTAACTCAGTTTAATTATCTGAATATATGTTTGTACTTACTCTTAGCAGAAGCTGATGTTGCACTAAACTAATAAAACATCTTAAATTAAAAAAAACAGTAAAATGAATCTTTGGTGATATTATGGAAGTAGACAGCCAGGATGTGAGCAATAATGGGTGTATTTTTATTTTCATGTTTAATGTACAGGAAGGTTTTGGGGTGGTTAATTATTTTATGACTTTATTTAGTCCAACCTAACTTAAATAAATGACATCCACTCCAATACAGAGGTGTTTGAGTCACATGTAGCATGTATTATTATACCTAAAAACATGTTTGAAGTCCATCACACAGAAGTTAAATCAGTTATTAAGTAAATGTTGACACGGTAATTGAATTACATGTAAAATAGATATAAATAAGATGGTACCATATAGATGTAAAATATATAGAAACGGATGAATAACAGAGAAGCTGTGAGTTATAAATCTAAATATGATACGTTTAAGTTCTGTTGTTGCTGCAATCGGCTTCAGCTTTAACATTAACGGACAAACACAAATATGAAAATAAAAATAAACTACCAAAGTGTTGGAGAGAGTTGTTTAAGACTTACTTTACATTCCGAGGCGAACAAAGTCAAACTGTGATCATTTTAATGTCGTTTCCGAAGGTTTTGAGTTTATTTCTGATCGACTCCGCCGAGTTTTAAATTTCCCTCTACAAAACAACGTGACGTCACTTCCGCTTCTGCTATACCCCTCGCGCTGTGTGAGCGCCCCCTGAGGACGGAGGAATAATGGCTCCTGCTATTTATTTTCTTTTACGTTATTTATATTTTATTATTTGTTAACTCTACATCTTATCAATTTATTTTTTAATTGGGCAATTGAAAATACAAACTCTCAAAGAGAATAATAATAAAAATACAGATAAAGATTATGTACAGCATGAAAGTGCAAAAGTTAGTGAGTCAAAAACAAAAACAAAACAAAAGCAAAACAACACCAAATAGTAAAAGATGGGATAAGGTGCGAAAGATACATTTTATCA
>JBAMNC010001982.1:0-212500 GCA_037902135.1 Cetoscarus ocellatus
TATTTTTTATTATACATTATTTACACAGAAAATATTGATAAACCGCCGTTAAATCACTCTCATGTCGGCTCTCAATCCTATCACTCTCCAAGCATGTCTTCATCTGTCACCAGTTGCAGCTGGATAAACACTGAAAAAGTGCACAGCGCCCCCCACTGGCCAGGAGGTGATTCGATTCAGAGGATTTACTGAATCGATATTGAACTGGGTGGGGAATAATTGCAGTGCATTTCTGAATTGATATTTCTGCCCACCCCTATTTATTTGTATAGCACTTTTCATACAAAATGTTGTAGCACCAAGTGCTTCACATAGAAATGAAGAAAGAAAATAAATAAAAATAAACAGAAAGTATAAAACTGCATACAATGAAAAATACAACCCCACCCTCGCAATCCACATACAGCAGACGCACTCACTTACACACAAACATACAAAGACATGAGGAAGAGATTCTAACAGAAAACATAATAAGAGGACTGAGGAAATGCCATCTTTAATCAAAAATGAGGAAACACTGGAGCTAAGACTAAAGAAACAATAAAAAATCCTGATAAGAAATTAGATTAAAATAAATAAATAAGCATACTATAGGAAAATAAATGGGTAGATAAAATACAATTTCAAATAATAATATGGTAAAATGAGATTAAATGTACTGAAGTAAGATAGTGGTTAGTGGATAGTGCGTTTCCTCATTTTTAATTCAAGATAGCGTTTCCTCAGTCATCTGATTCTGTCTTCTGTTAGAATCTCTTCTTCAAGTCTTTGTGTGTGTGCTGGATGTGGATCTCCAGGGTGGGTAGGGTCCTGTATTTTCATTGTATTCAATCTTCAACTTCTTATTTCTTTTCTTTTCTTTTATGTAAAGCACTTAGTGCTACAAGATTTTATATGAAAAGTTCCGTACAAATAAAATTTGATGTATTGATTTTTAGGAGGGATTATAATCAAATCCAGCACCCTGATTGGTTTAATATTTTAAAAAGCCAATGGGAAGCCTGAATGAGGTTTTCCCTGCCCCCTTATTAGCATATATGGCTTACATGTAGTACTAGTTTTGGTGTACTAGTAGCACTAGTTACACTTTCTGCTTCATCACTAGTAAAGTCTACTCGCGCACTAGTGACCAAATTTAAGTACATGTACTCCAAATCTGAGTACCAGCAGAGATGAACTACTGTTGATATCACTGGTATCAATTTTATGCCCCAACAGCTCCATATATGACAGCGTCCACAACAAGTCTTAAATCATTAAAAAAGTTGCCAGACAGTGACAAAAGAAAGTAATATCTGTGCTTGTGTACCTCTGCAGTGGAAGCTGCAACCTGCTGATCATGGTGAAGCTCACCAGATCCTCCACCAGAGCGTCCCTCTCCTCCAGGCTGCCGATTGGTCGATTACATCCAGCCAGCTCTAGGAACTCCCAGCTCTCCGCCATCACCTCCTTCAGCTCGTCCAAAGACTCCGCCTCCGCCATCTGAAACCAGCCAGTGATTAAATGTTCTGTTCTTCTGTATCAGGGCTGTGCTGTCGTTTGTTTTTACTCACCCGGCTGACTTGGTGGGTGAAGTGAGTGTCGGGGGTCATGTGCATGACGGTGAGCGGGCGGTTGGCGGGGAAGTTGAAGAGGCACTGGTAGAGAGCGGGAGAGAAGAAGCCCACAGGACCACCGCCATGAACCAGAGAGAGGGCGAGCAGGAAGCCCACGTCGAAGTACAGGTCATCCCGCAGAGCTGGAGAGGGAGGAAGATATTCCTCAGGTTATCTGCTCTCATCAGTTCAAGACTGGACTACTGCAACGCACTTTATGTTGGCGTCTCCCAGTCTTCTCTCGGTCGCCTTCAGCTTGTGCAAAACGCTTTGGCCCGTGTCTAAACCAGCACGAACAGAAGACAGCACATCACTCCTGTCCTTAAATCCCTTCACTGGCTTCCCGTCCATTACAGGATTGATTTTAAACTTATAATGTTTGTTTTTAAAGCTCTTAATGGTCTCGCCCCCTTGTATTTAACTGAGCTTTTAACTGTTCAGGAGCCTGGTAGAGCTTTGAGGTTGTCCAACCAACTTTTGCTGGAAGACACTGAAATGCGTCTTATTTCTGACCTCATTTCAAATCTAGACTGAAAACGTAATTATTTAGGATGGCTTTTAATACCCAGTAGCGTGGTGACACTTTTACCTTATTTTATTGTATTGTATTCTATTTTATTCCTTTTTATTTACTATCTATTGTAAAGCACTTTGGTTCACCGAAAGGGTTGTTGTAAAGGGCTGTATAAATAAAGAACATTTACATTTGAGCAATAAAATGATCAACATTTTCACCTTGAGCCTTTTATTGTTTTAATCCAGTCTTTCTTTCTTAGTCATAAAATCCTTTACAGCTGCTGTTGGTACAAACCTCACTTCCAGTGAAGTTGGGACGAGGTGTATAATGTAAATAAAAACAGACCTTTCCACTTCATTTACAAATGGATTCATCTGCTAAGCAATGGTCCAAATGGGTTTCTTATGTAGGAAAATCACAGACAAATTCAGAGTAAATCAACAGATGTGTGCACATACATAGGTACAAATGTATAGGTGACTATAAATGTGTATGTATGTGTATACATACGTGCAGATATGTGGGTGTATATGAATACAGGTTTGCAAGTGCTAGATACTCATGAGGATCTCGGCCCTATATAGTGTTGTTGTTTGGCTGATCCACTGATTTTGCCTATCCATCTATTTTTTTTTCCCCTTACATGAATCTCTATTTATATGTAAAAGTGTAAATAGTTACTTCTAAATATATTGGATGCATAATGCATATACAAAAACATAAATGTATAAAAAAGGATGATGAGGAGAAAAGTGTGCTAAGTCATATGGTTTATATGAGGCAAAGTTGTAATGCCTTTTTTTATCAAGACCTTGTCTTTCTGTAAAAGGTTTTTTTCCTTTAAATAAAGAATGGGAATAAAAAAACAAAAACAGTGATTTGCAAATCATGTTGGACCTGTATTCATTTGTATTCACCTCAAAAACTAGATATTTAATGTTCGAATTGATAAACTTTGTTGTTGTTTCTTTGCAAATATTTACTCATTTTGAACTTGATGCCTGCATCAAGTTCCAGAAAAGCTGGGACAGGGGCATGTTTACCTTTCCTTTAACAACACTCAATAAGTGAACTGAGGACACTAACTGTTGAAGCTTTATAAGTGGAAGTCTTTCACAGTCTTTTGGACTGATGTCCAAAAACAGTCTGACATGTGGACTCAGACCATAGCAGACTTTTCCACTTTGCCTCAGTGCATCTCAGATGAGCTCGGCCCAGAGAAGCCGGCGGTGTTTCTGGGTGTTGTTGATATATGGCTTTGTCTTTGCATGGTAGAGTTTGACCTTGACCTTGTACATCTTTGCCCCAGAAAAATCAGTTAACTTGTTTAAATGAAAAAGGATCCAATTAAACATTAAAATGTCAAATGCTTCATACCCCGAGCATCCAGTGCCAGATTTTTGGATCCCTCTGGACCTTCAAACACCTCGCAGTCCTGGATCTGCTGAACCAGCAGCCTCAGAAAGTACTGCCTGGATTCATCGCTGTCCTTGAGGCTGCTGGGAAATGCAGTCTGATGGTTGTCTGTGAACCTAAGTGAAGAAAGAGCATTAATCATATCAGCAATATGAGAAGGAAAATATCTGCATCAGTTTGCAGCCTTATTTAACCAAACCTGCTAAGAAATCAGGGGTGTCAGCACATTTTCATTTAGTTTTAGTCTTTTGCCTAAAATCAAAATGGTTTTAATTTTAGTCTAGTTTCAGTTGATGAAATTTCACAACATTTTACTCGATGAAATCTTCTGTAAATTTAGTCGACTAAAATATGAAGTGTAAAGGGTAAGGCATTGTTTATGTTTCCTTGAATTTCTGAAGTCATGTTTTACTCTTGGATAAAATAAAACATCTAATAACCCTTTACTGAATGCTAGTAAAGTCTGAATGTATAAATGAACAGAAACAAATTGAACTTTTGTGTGAAATGCAGTCACCTTTATTTAGGCTACCTGGCAGAGCATCTCACTTACAATACTAGAACTGACAACAAACAGTGAACCTGCTCTACATGAATATATCAGTTCATAAAGAGAGGAGCTCTGATTGGATCGCTCCACAACTTATCCCACCACCACCAAGCTAAGGCAGCTGTGATTGGGTGTCCCTCTGAACTCATCCAACCTTTCCACACAACCAAAGTAGCTGTGATTGGATATATTCCTAACTTGTCTCTACTTTCTACATGACCAAATTAGGTCTGATTGGATTAAGTCTCTGTCAGACATTTTAGTCTAGGTTTATTTGTTGATGAAAATGTCAGTTAATTTAGTTTGAGTTTTTGTCCATGTGCACTTGTTTTTATTAGTTACTGTCTAGTTTTTGTAAGGGGAAAAAAGGTTGTTGATAAAAACTATGATGAAAATAATTAATCAACAAAATTAACACTGGTCCTACCTCACAGAGAGAGCGTGCTTGGGGTTGAAGTCTTTCCTCCTCACCAGCTCCACCCCTGCAGACAGAGCTCTGTACCCGCTCACCTCCACCTGCATGGCAGCAGGGCCGAGCTGAGGAGCCAACGCTCGCAGGAGGTCCTCGGGGGATCGAGATCCATCAGGTAGAGATGGTCTAACAAAGACAGGAGGAGGGGAAACATCATTTTTTTCTGCTGATTTTCTGGAGTTTTTACTCAAAATTTGCCAAATTCAGACGTGCAGAGACCTAGAGCTTCAGTTGTTAACCAAATATTTATCTATGAATAAAAATTCCAGAAGGATCCAAAGTTTATTCCGACTTTTAGATGCAATTCAAGTGTTTGTCGAGGTAGAACGTACAATACACCGCCTCATAAGTGCGACTGATCTGGAACATTCACAGAAGAAGAACTTCATTGAAACGATGAAATGAAAGCAAAAGAGGAGGATTTCAGTTGTTCTGTGTATATTTTTATATTATTCATGATCTCAGTGAGGTCTTCCTGGTTAAATAAAGAAAAAAATAAGTGTGTCTGTCGGTAGATTTCCTCTTTTTGCAGAACTCTTCCCAACTGTTGCATTAATTTTAATCTTTTGAATTTCTCTGAATATGCAGGATGTTTTCTCTAATGGAGACAGTTTGAGCCAGAAGCTGTAGATTTTGCTCATTACTCCTAAAAGGTTCGACTCATTTAACAGCACTCTTAATAAGTGATACTGTAGGGGAGGGTGCGTTTGTTTTGTTTACCTCTTACAGCTGATGGAGGACTGGATGGAGGACGAACAGCGTTTGGACTGCAGACTCCTCCTCTGACCAACCTGAGGGGACGATACATGGGATGCTGCAGGAGAGGAGCACGAAATCAAAACAAAATCAACAACATCAGTAAATTATGATGATTTGATCGACAAATCAGGCTCATTATAACACATTCAAATGTTCCAAACAACAAGAGCAGCAGAAATGTTGAGCTTAAAAAATGCTGTTTAAGAAAAATTAAAATCTTAATTAGCTTAGCAGTTTCAAATATTTATCAGTTTTAAAAGACGAAGGAAAAGAGAGCTTCCTGGACTTAAAAAAGAGTTTACTTGCACTGAAAAAACTCAGATCTAAGTGAGAGTATTTGTCTAATTTCAGGACAAAAAAAATTTCACCAAACTTTTTCTAAGCCCCAATTTTCTTATGTGTCTGGATTAAGATCTTACTTGAAGGTATAAAAACTAAAAATTTAATTTAAAGGGCATTCAAATTAAATTTTCTATCCAGAGCAGATATTAAACCTGAATTTCAGAGCCAAAACAGGATGAAAGGATGTTTTTAATTCAGTACACAAGGGTTATGACACAGGACAGGTGCAAGCTGATAGCAGAAAGGAAATACCATGAAATGGTTGAATAAGGAACCTCCGATGATCACTGAATGTAAGGAAATAATCAGGGCATTTATAAAATGGACCACCTGGCCTTTTTCGCTGCGGTATGCTACTAGAAAAACTGGAAATCACACTGTAACCTGAAGAGATGTCTTTGTCTTTTGTGAAGTTTGTACTGGACCAACAGTACACTCTTGAGCTCAAGGGACACTATTTGACTTTTCAAGGAAATACTGACTTGTTCACCTTATTGTAAATTTTTATTTTATTTTATATGCAGTTTAAGCTCAATATTATGTGCTGACAAAACATTCTGTCTGTTATGTGATGACCCTGTCTGTTTATTGTTCCATGTGTTTGTTAAAAAAACAAAATATAAAAATTCAGTTAAAACAATAAAGAATTAAAGTGGTTTGAATGGAGACACAAACCTTTGCCGTCAGTGGCCTGCGTGCAGTCGCTGCAGGCCCAGTCTTTGGTGTCCGCCTTCAGTCCTGAACATTTCCTGTGAGTCCCTCCAGACCCACACAGCCTGCAGCGAATCACCTCATACCGCCTTAAAAAAATGACATCAAAAACTAAGTGAATTTATTACAAGCTAGAATCATATAAAGTTTAAAAATCTGGTTTAATGGCATCAGGGAGATCAGAAGTGGCCTTGGATGTCAATCTTATTATTAGTTACAGCTAACCACAGATATAAAGTATGTAATAACCCTGTAATAAACAGAGTAAGTTTTTTGAACATAATGTTAAGTTCTGGTTTTATTTGCCACAGAGTATACACATACACAAATTCAGGACTGAACAAAAAAAGGAGAAAGGAAAAGAAAAATAAATAAATTCATACATAAATAACACCCAAAGTGAACAGTATTGTGGCAGACTTGTAGGTCTCCTCGATATCAAACCATATTCATACAATTTTTCCCTTCGTTTATCTGGTTCTTTTCTCAGTCCACGTTAAAGAGTAACAACAAAATATTAATAATAATAAATATAGTAACACAAGTTCATTTGTCCTCTGGTGGTGAGATAAAGAAATGTGGAAAAAAAAAAACTATATTGCACAAAAAAGAAAAATTTAAAAAATATAATAAAAAATAAACAAAATACATAAAAAATAAGCAGAATTAAATAACATAAATACCCGGTCTTTGCAGAGTGTGTGCGTCCCTCACTGCAGAGGCAGATTGAGGCATCACAGTGACTGTAAACCTCCAGCAGCTCTGAATATGCATTTGCCTCCATCTCCCATGATGCATCTCTGCAGGTACAAGGAATGACACCAATATGGGACATAAAATAAGTCAGTAATAAATAATTAAGAGATTCTACATAGTATGATGTTGAGCAGAAAGTGTTCAGTTACTTTATGAAATTAAATAAACATGTATATTACTGGTTAACAGGTAAAAATCTGTTTTTTTGTTTGTTAACTAACAGTAGATCAATCTGACACACCAGGTGGACCTTTCAATATATCCCACTAGTCCATAGGGAGGGCGGAATCTTCAGAAGCATATCCTGCATGTGATTGGACGATCGCGCTGTCAATCAAATTCATTACAGGCCAATCAGATGAGGTAGTAGGCGGGCACTACTTTGTAAAACAAATTCACCAAAACAGATGAGAAGTGGAGCAAAAATCTTCTGACTATAGAGAAGTTTGTAGCGTTGATGTTTGCTTTTCATTTAATAAAGAAATGTGGTCCAGATCTGATAAAACTGCTATTTAGGCTGTTAGCATCTATGCTAATCCTGCAGCTCCACCTCTTCCTGCTCTAAAGAACTCTGATGGGACCGAGTCAGTAATTCGTTCCTTGTTTATCCTGATCGATGTTAATCTGTAAAGATTATATCATGTATCTTTATTTTGCTGCCTGAAATGTTCATCAACTGTTGGATTTTTCTGGTGGAAATATATATATACGAGTATGTACATGCGTGCACATGCATATGCATGTGTATATGTGTATGACTGTGTTTATGTGTGTGTGCACGCATGTGAAGTTGTGTATGTGTATGTATGTATATTTTTCAGACAGATAAAATTAGTCTTAAAAAACTGTTTGTATTTATGTAGACTGGGAAGCTAAATAATTGGTTATTAATTGATGGAGAGGGGGTGGGATTAAATAAGTTTTGACTCCTTCTCACTCCTTTTCATACATGTAACATCTATCCAAGTTCTAATTTTATTTGCTTTTTTTCCATCTGTACATTTATTTTGTCTTTTGTTATATGTTTGAAATAAACTTATCATTCATTCCTTCATTCATTCATGTTACCTCTCAGGGATGTAGATTCCCATGCGGATCATCTCCTCCTGGAAGTTTTCTTTGTTGTTACACAGAGTGCATCTGAAGAAGAAGAGGCCGGCGCTGTGGGCCTGGCGCTGAGATGGACACATGGACACACATGATTTGTTAGTCTGCTGATGAGTTATGTTTGCTAAATGCTGCACAAAACCGAAGAAAACTAAAGCATGAATCGTCTTATTACTGCAGCTTTTCATGTGTTTTAGGCTCAGGCTGATAGACTCTGGGCTGTACCGTGCAGAGCAAATAGGACCTGGTATTTTATTTATGAATAAAACGTTTGACTTATTGACAACAAATCAAATTAAAAAGCAAATCAGAGCCGGTCCTCCAAAATAGCACCAAACACACAAAGACAAATAAAAAGTACCTGCACACAGTCTCGGTGGAACCAGCTGGTGTGGCAGGACGGACATTTGAGGATGGAGTAGGAGAGGACGGGCTCGATGGAGTCAAGACAGATGGAGCAGGACTGAGGCAGACTGAGGTCAGAGGTCACACAGAGAGACTGGGAGGGGCTGTGATCCTCACAGTAAGACCTACAGACACAGAGATGAGAAACTAATGAGCTTTGGGTGCGGACTTCATGTTTCCAGAGTTAAAAGACTTCAATCATTTAAGAAGGGCCACTCTGGTTCCCATGAGGGCCGCATTATTGATAATTTAGGTTTCAGAGGGTGAAATCATTACATAAATACCTGTAATGTAACAAAATTATAGAGCTCTTTTATTAATCTATATCTATATTTGCAAGCTCAAAACCAAACAGAAAAGCTGAATTAATGAGCAAAACACAGAATGAAAGACAAGTTAAGGTATTTTTCCACTGCAAAAAAATTATATTTATTGTTTTTCTTGGTTAGTTAATTTATCTAATCTTAATTTTACCAGCAAGTTAGATTTACCAGAAATTAGGGATGCACTTCTCAGAGTAATATTAGCAGATATAAACATTTTTGACCATAAATGTCCTTTATATTGGCTAAATATACGACAATGCACCATGATGGTTTGCTTCATCATCACTGAATATCCACTTTTAAAAATCTAAAATATAATTTATCAAAGAATAAAATGTTATGTTTCTTGATTGATATCTGTTTATAACACAAACAGACTGTCACCACGAAAGGAACAGGCTAATTTTGTTAAGTAGAGGCTCTGTGCTTTTGACAAAAATATCGATATTGGCGATAATGATCGTGGAAATACCATCATTATGGATGTCGGCAAAAATCAAAAACTGTGCATCCCTAATGGAAATACTTTAAGTGGTGGTCTTGTAGTGGCAAATCAGATTGAAAAACATCATGGGGAATATTTTATCTTTATGGTTGCAATTTTTGGAAATGTGAAATCCACTCTAGAGCTGTCTTACTGACAGACTAAAGAAGGTTAAAGTGATCAGGACTCACGGAAAATCTCCAGTAAACTGTGAGATAAACTTCAGCCTCTTGCCGCAGGGGAAGTGGATCATCTTCCTGCAGCTTTTGACGCAGCAGCCGACGCTCGCTCCTTTCTTCTTACAGACACCACACGCCTTCAACATGGAGAGGAAACACATGAGATCCACACAGGTGAAAATACTTCATTTGCAATAGGTCTACTAGTACTACTAGCGAGATATTTCGGCTTTACTTGCACTACTAAGTAAAAGATACTGTAGGGCAAAATAAAGAAATAAAATTTAAAATAATAATATGGTAAAATGAGATAGCCAGACACCCAATGCGTGATAAAATCTGCTAAAGTAGGATAATGAAAAGAAAATCGATTGACAGAGAATAAAATTCCAAAATATAATCAGCTAAAAGCCAGACTAAAAAGGTAGGTCTTGAGTTTGCTTTGAAAAATATGAACAGTGAATGGAAGTGTGAGTGGGAAGCCTGAACTTACTTTTCCCCACCCCCTTTTTAGCATATGAGGCTTACTTGTAGTACTAGTGAACATTTTTAAGTCCACTAGTAATACTAGTGAGTGACACTTTCTGCTTCACAAGTAAAGTCTACTCGAGCACTGGTTGACCAAAATTGTGTACATGCTCTCCAAACTTGAGTACTAGTAGAGCTGAACTACGGTTGATATCACTGATATTAACTTGATGCTCAAACGGCTTAGATCTGCAAGAATGAGAGTGGCCTAATTTACTTACTGTACATTGAAGCTAAACATGGTTTTGAAAAGACTTGAACTAAATTATGTGTTATAAATGCAAATATTTTGTTTGGAAAAAAACCATAAGTGAATAAATGTCTGACCAGTTTAGATGTGCGTCGGATCTCCTGCTTGATATCTTTAACCAGAAACCCAAAGACACCCTCGTCCTCCTCTCCTCGCTGGTAAATCCCACAGGATGTCAGCTGGAACACATCAAAAGTGTTATCCAGACAAAAACACTGCTTTTTAAGAGATTAAATGAACCTCAGAGCTTAAGAACAACAGAGTAAGAGAATAAAAAGAAACCGAGATGTTCAGTGAATCTTTAAGAAATGTTAATGTTTCATAGAAAATGTAAGAACAGACTCACCAAACAGAAGTAATGAACACAGAGGTTTTCCTCCTCCACGGTGATCTTCTCTCCAAACATGGCCAGATCATCAACACTTTGCTTGCAGAGAGCACAGCCTGCACAACAACAACACGGACCACAAACTGAGCACTGACACACTTTCTCATTACTCTTCTTTGCCTTAATCTACTTTTTCCCCATCCTTGATTCATGGTGGAGCAGGGATGAGTCCAAAAGCACAAAAATGCAGTATATCAATTTTAAAAAGGCCAGATTTATTTGTGAGTTTATGAATTATTTTATTGAACAGTCAATTTCTACTTCACTTTGTGTCCACAGGCTCAAATCTGTGGCATCAATAGTTTATAGTTTTAGAAATCATCTGTGCAGAGGGCGTGGCCTCAATCCCCCTGCAGTAAGCAGTGAGCTGCATGCATGTGACTGAGGAACAGCAGAGGTATTCTCAAGCATATCTGCATGAAACCTGGTCAAGGTTATGATCAAATATATTTTCTCCAAAGACATTAAAAATCCCTGTTAAGGGTTGACCTTCAGTTTAGAAAATTCCAGGTTTATTCACATTAATTCCCATGGAAAGTTTCCAACTTTGAAAACTCCCGCAGTTTTTGCAACCCTGCCTTCTGACCTAACTCAGAGTTTATCCAGAATTACTCACACTCCTCTGATGCTGCGGCCCGTGATTTCTCCGTCTTCTCCATGGTCGGTTGATGCAACCTTGAAAATACAAACAGACGAAAATGTCAACAGTAGTATAATGATCACAGTTATGACTAACCTGAGTGTTTTGTTTGATGGTTTTGCTCATCAGCCTTTGACTACGGTAGCCCTAAAAGTCCACTTGAAATTTCAAATCCGCTCTGAGTTTTCAAGCATCTTTAGTCTCTGATAAACTCCTGAAAAGATGAATAATTAAAGTAAGTTCTTATTTATTCTTATTATTGTGGCAGTAAAATGACACTGAATGGAACTAAATGTGACCCCGGATGATGATACCTGAGGAAATATTTGCTCTGGCTGTCATGGGGGGTGGACAGAGTTTGACTGGAAGGTTAAAATATGATTTTTCAGATCTCCATTAAAATCTTTTCTCTCTAAACGTGATGTAAGAAAAACATGCTGGAGAAACTGTGGACTTGTGGGTGATCAAACTCACATATTTTGGGACTGCCCCATTGTACAACGTTTTTGGACTGAAGTTGAAGGCATATTAGAAAATCTACTCAAAGTGAACCTCTCTCTGGACCCTTCAATGGTCGTACTGGACATAGTTTGTAATAATTCCACAATTGGGATTTTTACTGCATCTCCTTCTAATAACTACAAGAAAAATGAGAACAATTTGCTGGTTGAAACCTGAACCACTTACAGCAGCACAGTGGATACAAAAAAATCAGACAAATATACTCATTTAGCGAGTAGTGTAATTTATTGAATATTCCTACTGACTGATATTAAAATTCTGGCCATATTTATAACCAATATATCAGCCATACATAACCCAAAGCAGTGATATCAGCAAAATACACAAATTCATCATATTTCTTCACTTCATCATGACTGACTGAGTAAATCTATTTAAGAGTTTCATTTGTGTAAGAGTTTAATGTTGTTTTTCTTGTTATTCACGCAAAAAACTTTAACAGTGAAAGCAAAAAGTCAGTTTTTGTAAAGTAAAGACTTTGTGCTCTTGATGAAATATCAGTTTGGGATAATGAGTTCAGAAATATCAACATATCAATATCAGCAAAATCCAATATTGTGTATCCCTACTTTTAACTCAGTTTAATTATCTGAATATATGTTTGTACTTACTCTTAGCAGAAGCTGATGTTGCACTAAACTAATAAAACATCTTAAATTAAAAAAAACAGTAAAATGAATCTTTGGTGATATTATGGAAGTAGACAGCCAGGATGTGAGCAATAATGGGTGTATTTTTATTTTCATGTTTAATGTACAGGAAGGTTTTGGGGTGGTTAATTATTTTATAACTTTATTTAGTCCAACCTAACTTAAATAAATGACATCCACTCCAATACAGAGGTGTTTGAGTCACATGTAGCATGTATTATTATACCTAAAAACATGTTTGAAGTCCATCACACAGAAGTTAAATCAGTTATTAAGTAAATGTTGACACGGTAATTGAATTACATGTAAAATAGATATAAATAAGATGGTACCATATAGATGTAAAATATATAGAAACGGATGAATAACAGAGAAGCTGTGAGTTATAAATCTAAATATGATACGTTTAAGTTCTGTTGTTGCTGCAATCGGCTTCAGCTTTAACATTAACGGACAAACACAAATTCGAAAATAAAAATAAACTACCAAAGTGTTGGAGAGAGTTGTTTAAGACTTACTTTACATTCCGAGGCGAACAAAGTCAAACTGTGATCATTTTAATGTCGTTTCTGAAGGTTTTGAGTTTATTTCTGATCGACTCCGCCGAGTTTTAAATTTCCCTCTACAAAACAACGTGACGTCACTTCCGCTTCTGCTATACCCCTGGCGCTGTGTGAGCGCCCCCTGAGGACGGAGGAATAATGGCTCCTGCTATTTTTTTTTTTTACGTTATTTATATTTTATTATTTGTTAACTCTACATCTTATCAATTTATTTTTTAATTGGGCAATTGAAAATACAAACTCTCAAAGAGAATAATAATAAAAATACAGATAAAGATTATGTACAGCATGAAAGTGCAAAAGTTAGTGAATCAAAAACAAAAACAAAACAAAAGCAAAACAACACCAAATAGTAAAAGATGGGATAAGGTGCGAAAGATACATTTTATCAGGCATTTAGCTATAACATAAAATAATAACAGAACAGCAAATTAAAAAAATAAAAAGAAGCTATAATCTAGAATAGCAGAAGGCCGTCAAAGTTCAGGTTTAATTTCTTGGCACATTTGCTTTTTATCTTTTTAAGCGATGAAAAAAAGAACTTAAAATCATTACTAAAACCAGGAAAGGACAGCTTAGCGTTCCTCCATTTAGCACAATGACATGATATTCACCCAACAGTAACATGATGTTAATAGTGTCTGAAACAGACAAGGCTAGATGACCCATACAGAAAAATAATGATATAATTCAAATGGCAGCACATCATTAATTTAAGAGAAATCCAATTTTTAATGCCACATCAAAAACATTGTATTATTGGGCATAAAAAAACAGTTGTTCCAGAGTTTCAGTTTCATCGCTGCAAAAAGGACATTGGTCCACCTCAAAATCAAATCTTTTTTGAGAAGTTCTGCCACAGGGTACATTTTGGTTATGACTTTAAAGTGTGTTTCTATGATTTTAGGTAAAAAAAGGGCATTTGATCACCTGTTAATTACAGTTCATCAGAATCAGAACTGCTTCTCTGTGCTCAAGACAATTTTTTTACTTTTATTCTAACTATGTGTTGATTGTCGAGTCTTTATTTTTTTTCTATGTATTGATTGTTGACTCTTTCTTTTTATTTTTATTCCATGTGTTGATTGTTGACTCTTTATTTTTATTCTATGCATTGATTGTTGACTCTTTGTTTTTATTTTTATTCTAACTATGTGTTAATTGTTGACTCTAACTGTATGTTGATTGTTGGCCACGTACTTTTTTCGGACTTTATACTGATTTTTGACTCCGGCTTTTATTTTCATTGTTGATAGTTTTTGCACATACATACATTCTTTTTGTCCCTTGACACCTCTTTTCTCTCTCTTATCTCAATCCATTAAAAATGAAATTAAAAAACATACAAATGAATAAAAAACAACTTAGGCAAAAATAGCCTCGATCAAATAAATAAAATCAAAATTAAATGTGAAAGGAGGGCATAGCATTGGAAAAATTTCTTGTAAAGCGTGAGATAGTAGTTGTCATGGTTTGGTACAATATTATTAAAAATTGATTGACTGATTGATCAAACCTCGTGTATATATAACATTTCATACTTGATCAATTGCAGTTCGAAGTGCTTTACAGGGAAGCAGAAAAGCTGACTAAGTAAAAAGGAAAAGAAATCATAAAATCAAGATTGATAAAAAATATACAACGGCGTATTGGGGCCACTTTAAGAAATGTTGTTTGTTCTTTAAAAGAAAAAGGAAAAAAGGGGGAGAATGTTTGCTGGAATGTAATTTATTTTTTTTCCCCGTTTCATCTTCCCTGATGAAAAGATGTAAAAACAGGGGAAATTACAAGGCGCCAAACGCCAAATATCTCCCCCCGGAACAATGCTCGCAGGATCCTCACTTCAAAAAACCTGAACTGGCCCTTTAAATGTCCATACTTAGATATTTTTGAGTTTGGCGTTCTTTGTGGACGCCTTCGTTACTAAAACACGCTCCTGTCTGCAGAACCTGGTGCGCGACCTGAAGGACTTGGAGCGTCAGTCGGCTCAGGCGCGGCGTGCTCACCTGCAGCAGGTGAACGTCACACCTCAGCTCCAGGTTCAGCTCTTACAAGTGAGATGGAGGGGCTACAGTGACCCCTACAGGCTGCAGCTGCTACAGCGGGCTCGGCGCTTGCCTGAAGGAGCTGGGAAGGACCACAAATGAGAAGAGACATTTTAAAATGTATTTAAACAAAAATACTTTAACCTTTTTTAACCTGTTTCACTGAGAGTAAAACTCAGATATTTGACTCCATATCAGTGTAAATTCTGACAGCAGTTTTTAATTTAGTTTTAATCTTTTGCCTAAAATATCTTTTAGTTTTAGTCTAATTTCTGAAGTCATGTTTTACACTTGGATAAAATGAAACATCTAATTAACCCTTTAACAAATGCTAGTAAAGTTTGAATGTATAAATTAACAGAAACAAATTGAACTTTTGTGTGAAATGCAGTCACCTTTATTTAGGCTACCTGGCAGAGCATCTCAGTTACAATACCAGAACTGACAACAAACAGTGAACCTGCTCTACATGAATATATCAATTCATAAAGAGAGGAGCTCTGATTGGATCGCTCCACAACTTATCCCACCACCACCAAGCTGTGATTGGATGTCCCTCTTAACTCATCCAACCTTTCCACACAACCAAAGTAGCTGTGATTGGATATATTCCTAACTTGTTCCTTCTTTCTACATGACCAAATTAGGTCTGATTGGATTAAGTCTCTGTCAAACATTTTAGTCTAGTTTTTATTTGTTGATGAAAATGTCAGTTAATTTAGTTTGAGTTTTTGTCCATGTGCACTTGTTTTAATTAGTTACTGTCTAGTTTTCGTCAGGGGAAAAAAGGTTGTTGACGAAAACGATGACGAAAATAATTAGTTAACAAAATTAACACTGGCTCCATCCAGAGTTGAAGTAAGAACAGCCCGAGTACTAATGCCCTCTCTGACCTCTCTGTGTCCTGCAGGTGTTTCCCAAGCTGCGGCACCTGAACCGCCGCATCAAGGCTGCCGAGCTGCAGCGAGAACCTCTGAAGAAACACCGCAAGGACGTGTGCGGAGAGAACCAGCGGCTCAAGCTCCAGCTGCGTCAACAGCTGGACGGCATGAAGGTCACAGACCAACACCTCGATCAAAGCCACGCCCTTCTCACCGTAAGCCCCGCCCCACACCACACCAGCAGACGCCACGCTATCAAACACTCAAAGAAGGACTGAGACTGAATGTTTTACTCTGAATGTTCTGTTAAAATATGAAAATATACTTAAGTATTAAATCAAAAACATTTTGAGGACTAATTTAGCTTTAAAATTCAACTTTAACAAAGAGCATCAGCCTGCAACACATTTTTTGCAATGTGTTGCAGGCTTTAAACTCAAAATGAGAGGGTATTTACAAAAAATACTGTTGTAGCCAATGTTGATGTGTGGGTGTGTGCATTGACAGCAGTCCTGTGGCTGCGACGTCACCTGTCCACCTGGGCACAGGCCGAAGGGATAATTAAGCTGGGGACAGCAGAGTCGGGAGAACAGCGAGAGGGAAATTAGGCAGGAGGGAAGCCACACAGTTTTTCAACCGTGTGAGTGAATGTTTTTGTAATTTACTAACTTGTTTTTTATGTTATAAGAGACTCGTCGTTTTTAGGTGCTTTTTTTGTTTTGTTTTTACTTTATTTCTATTGCAAAACTGGCAACACACATAAAACTTTCATTTTGGCATTTGTGTTTGTTCCTTTTACACTTTCTTTTACAATTTCCAGCTGTATCCAGGCAATTTAGTGGCATGTTTGGTAGAATTATACATAAAATAAGTAATTAAATAAATCAAATAATTAATTTAATTTGAAGAAAAAAATATATAAATAAAAAGGGATAGTAGGGAATCAAGAATCAGGAAATATATGGTAGGAGGGAAAGGGAAAGAGAAGAAAAGAAAAGAGGGAAATCCAAGAAAGTGGTTGTGTAGTGTGTTCTGGTAGAAACTCTCTGCAATCTTCCACAATGTGGAGGTGTGGGTGGTCTTATTGCAGAATTATGTCCATAACTGGGCTCCACCTTTTGATGAAAATGTCGGTTTGAAGTCTCCAAGAGTATGTGATCTTTTCCATTTTATATATTTCCCATACTTTTCAGCCCACATATGGTATGTTGGGGAGTCTGGTTTCAGCCATTTGATTGTGATGCATTTAATGGCTGCTGTTGACAATATGTAGGTGTTTTTTAAAATGAAATAATAAAGCATCAAAAAGGATTCAACGGCAGAGCTCATTTTTCAGTATCACGAGTTGGAAATGCCTTCCCAATTCCCCCAAGTGGCCTTTTTTTTTGTTGATCGATGGCCAGTACAAATACAATAAGATTAATCAGTTTTAATGTTTAAAACACTCTCTTTGTAACGTATTCGGTTGAATAAAGGTTGAAAAGGATTTTCAAGTTGTAGTCCATTTTCATTTACATTTTACACAACATCCCAACTTCATTGGTTTGTATATGTTTGACTGTGTATTTATTTAAACAGACTGATCACACTGAGGTAAATATCAGGAATATGAGGCTAAAAAAGGCCAAATATGTGTAATTGTAGCTGCTGAAGCTCTGCAGGTCCACAGCAACGATCCAGAGCAGCGTAAATGACACAAACCAGACGTGTGTGCATGTGTGTGCGTGCACGTGTGGACACAGAATAATGACTGGCATGAGCGTCTGTACAGGTACACCATTTAATAGTTATTATAGACATTTTATATACAGTTTGTATCTGCTATGTGGTACAATCTTTAAAATCTGCTGTTTCATAGTTTGTAAATCAAAAAAAAAAAAACTTACAAAACTCATCAAAACTCCAAACTGATCAGAACTTTTTTTTTTCCATTTTTCGGAAGACTAGAAAAAATACTTTTATCGTATTAATCATGCATTACACAAACAGAAAAAAGTCTTTAGTTACACAGAGAGTCGTAGCGCGGTGAAAGAAAAATAAAGAATTTTGTTTTTCTGTGATCGATCGGGAGCCGCTCGCGTTTACAAATCCCTTCAGTTAAAAAATTAAATTAATACAAACAAACAAAGAGCAAAGTCGGGATGGTCAGCCAATCAGCTGGCAGCTTCGTTCTTTAAAACCCGCCCCAGGAGGCCTCTGATTGGACAGTTTCTCCTGGAGCTTAAATGGACTAAAAACACGTTCAAAGATAAAAATAAGTTTAAACTCTGCTTGTTGAGGCTGTGATGGAGAAAAGTCAAACGTACTCGAAGTGAAGAAAACTCACACAGTGATCCAATGAGGAAGGAGAAGACAAGGAGGAGGGGGCGGAGCTTAGAGGGTCTCCATCTGAACAGGGTTTGAGCTGCTGCTGTCTGCAGGACTAGTTCGACAACAAAAGTGGTGCATTTCTACAAAGTGGTCCAGTTTGGTTCGCCCTCGCTCTTCATCAAGGTGGTTCACTTCTGCGTTTGGCGGGAAAATCTCCGCAGGTTCCCAGCAAACAGCGGTAAGTGTCAAACTTTTCATTATCCCTCCACTGTTTACGCCTTTGTCACCTGAGGATTCGGGGGGGGGGGGCTTGAGCCTATCCCAGCTAACATCTGGCAAAATGCGGGTACTCCCTACATAGGCTGCCAACCAATCACAGGGCTAACATGTAGAAACAGGCAACCACTCACGCCTAAGGGCAGTTTAAAGTAAAAAATAACCTCAAGAGCATGTTTTTGGACTGAGAGGGGAAACCAGTGCACGGGCAGAGCATGATGAGTCAAACCAGCAACTTAGGCTGAAAGATTGATCGTTTTCAGATCGAAATCGAAATTTCAGACAACGCATTCGTGATCGCCCACTGCAATTTTTTGCAGCGCTTCTGACTGACCCAGGATCTGTTGTGTCAACTATTTTACTCATACTATTTTAAAAATTTGCAGCAATTTGCATTTACGAAAGTGCTGGTAAGCAGGTCAACAACACAAAGCCTCTGTTTAGGAGTAGAAGTTGGAGTATCCCTTAAGTAATGACAACAGATTATTTATCATCAATATTAGATGGTGAATAATGTGTTATGTGCTTTTGATCATTGATTTACTTCCTATTGTTTATACTGTAAACATAGTGAATACTGCACTGAAGCTTGATTTGAAGAAAGTCGTTGATCAACTTGAAATCACAATATTTGCCAGAAAAATAGTAATTAGGTCTTTTCCGAAAATCGTTCAGCCCTACCAGCAACCATTTTGATTTGAGTCACAACCGCTACCTGTTGTGAAGAACGAGCAGCATGTGGGCCTCATGCTCAGGCCGCCCACAGAGACAAGAGCCTAATATTTGTTGCAGGTCCATGTCCTGGTGTGTTTGACCATGTTGGACCACTTGGTAGAAAAAGACCAACAGACTCAAAATACAACACGTTAAAAAGTTCTATTCCACTTGGTGAAGCTAAAAATCTTAATTATTCACTTTTATTTTATTATGTGTAACAGTCTAATATAAATGTTTAAGATTTCATCTTTCAATGATCTTAGTCTCATATTTTATCTTAATGCTGATGCTTAGTCTGTTACAGTGCTGTTTGTCATTAAATGAACTATTATTTCAACTTAATTTTCAATTCAGCATATTTGACTTATACTGCCAAACACCTGCAGTTCAGATGTTAAAAAAACTTGATTTTATTTGTAATTTATAAGGTAGGAAAAGTTGGCAAATGATAAACATCAGCTCAATTAAGATTGTGATCATATTAAGTAAAATATGTTGTGATTACAGTAAAAGTCAAATAATACATTTGAATTTATTACAATAACAATACTAAAGCAATATGTTGTTTCTAGTGACCAAAAATTGCTGGCAAAATATCCAAACTGTGGTAACTTCAGTTAAATGTGGTGTACCCCAAGGCAATATGCTAGGTCCCATTAACCTCTGTAGATCAATTAAATTGTATTTGTTCAGTTTAGACAATGTACTGAGGTTAGCCTGTAATTTTTTTAATTTGTTTTTCGTGGTCTTTGCCTTGACTGACAGAGCGGAGAGACAACTAATAGACCGGAAAGCGGAGGACAGATTGTAAAGTGGCCTTAAGATATGATGCGTTGCTTCTGCCTCAGATTCAGAGGTGACAATGAAAAAACAAAAGCTTCTGCCGCTCTACTAGAACCTTGAATCTTAGTGGAAACCACCTGCTCTGTTTTCCATTACTGTATAGACTGAGAGGACAGAGCTGCCGACTCCTTTGTGACTTTTTGTAACAGTCAGGAGTGAATCTTGATATGAAGTCAGCAAAACAGCATGCTATTGAAGCAGAGGAGAGTTTGGGAGGTCAAACAGCAGCATCTTGGAATCAACAATGAGCGAGGGGGCGTTTCATTTGTATGTCAGTTACCCTGGATCATGGAGATACTCTTGCCACTCTTATAAACATTCCTTTCAATGTACAAAAGATTAATGATTGTGTTTTAAGTTCAGCATTTATCAAGGATAAAACTCTTTGACTAACAGTGATTGTGAGACAAGTTTAACTATCATCAGCAAAACAAAGGACAATGTTGTAAAAGAAGTAAAGGGGGCCTTGCATTTCGCCCTGAGGTTCACCACATAGAAGTATAGCAAGGATCTGACACTGTTTGGCATAATATTTTAATATTTTCATATAGAAGACGTTCGAAGTTCGAACAACAGGACGATTTTAATGCTGAAAAAAAACGTCCAACTGAGCAGTCAGCAACTTCACTCCTCCTCTTCTCCTTTACTGTAACATAAAACCCTCTAAAAACCAAAACCCAGACTCCCTCACAGAAACCAGCCTCCATTTTCGTGCGTCATATGAGGATGAGGATACAGGAAGTAGGTGGGCGTAGCCTGTTAGCATCACGATGGCGGGACTGGACGGGAATGAGGGAGCAGAATCCTCCTGGGTGCCGTTAAACGAGACGTCTCCACGTTTATAAAAACGATTATAAAAACTAGATTTGTTTTACACAAACAGAAAACGTCCATGTGGAACTACAGTAATGCTGAACGCCCAAGTCCTTCGCCAGATACACACCGGGCTCTGATTGGCCCACTAAGGGGCTGAGGTGGGGGTGAAACGTGGTGATGTTTTTAACCTCTTCAGATCCTTTTTTTAATCAAAGATATCAACTCTCTTTACATGAAGAGCAGAAAAGAAGCACGTTGGGTTAAAACATCCACGTTTCTGCTTCTCAAACACTTTAAAGGAAAAACCCCCGTCTCGTTCTTCTGCTGCTCCGTTCAGATCAGGTCCTGATTTAGTTTAAATACGGGGCCCTGGGACTTCTTTTTTGGTTTTGGGGTACCAAACAGGCACTAAAAATGTTAAAAAAATTTTCAAGAATCATATCAAAGTTTCGATTCTGGTATTGTGACACTGCTTCTAAGCATACAAATGTTTAAATTATCAGTAGGGATGGGATCTGAAAACCAATTTCAGCTCAAGGAAATGATATCAGTCTTTCTGCTTATCAATTCCCTTATCGATTCCTTTCACTTGGTTCTGGAGGTCATGCAGAAACAAGGACAAAGAAGTCAAAGGCGTGGCAGGAAAGAAGTGACAAAACTGTGGCTTCAATTTGCAGAAAATGATGCTTAGACATAATGTCCACTTGCTGAAGCAGTCATCTGTGCATGTCTTTTTTATACACCCAGAGAATCAAAGAGGGAACTGATAAGGAATTGGATCGATAAGCAGAGTCGATAATGACATTCCCATCGTGGTTATCACTGTCTTATCATTAACTTTTACTGACATTAACTCTCACTAACTGTCCCTGGAGTTACTGAGGTCCGTATATCTGCGTGCTCTAAAGGCTTATTATTAATATATTTTTGATCCTGAAGCTAGTCAATCCAAGCTCACAAGCCAGGACAGCGTTCATTTTTTCAGTTTCTCCAAAGTTTCAGGTCTGGGGAGTGTCCATCTGACCAATGAGAGCACTCGATGTTGGCACCTGGACCTCTTGATTTTGTTTGTATCATAGCAGCCTGTTTTATTTGACCAAAGCCATTAAGATGTAAACTTGCAGTGCAGTTGGATCTTGAAAAGCTCCAAGCCAGAATGACTGAGCTCAGTCTGCAGAGGCACTGACCAATCAGCATCACTGAAGAGGAAAGAGGCGGAGCTACACGCCTGTAAACAGAGATCGCTCCTCTTGAGACTTTGCTGTCCAAAACAGATCAATTATGAACTCAACTCCGCCCACTTCATCGTCATCTAATTGGCTCGTCCTGAATGTGATTGACAGAGTGATTATCAGCACAGCTTCTGGATGTTTCTGAACAGTTTTGCCCCCTCTAAACTCTTCCCATTGGCTGCTGATCAGATGGACGTGTGATTAAATCCTGTTTAAGGTGCTGTTCATCTGGGTTAGTCAATATAGATGGAGATCAAGCTTCTGCTGATGTGAATAGCTAATCCTGAAATAATGAAACTCTCTAAGTTCTGCTTTACAGAATCACAAGAACACATTCATGATGCGTTTCCACCAAGCAGATCACTTCAGTTTGGCTTATCACAATTCACAACTACTGGTGTTTTCACTGCCTAATGAGGAGAAAGGGGCCCAAGTAAGCACCTGTGCCATCCCACTTTTGGCGCCCCTTTGTTGGGGTGCAGGGCGTACTGAAAGAAGTGGAGGAGGGTGGGGTTACAAACGAAGCATCTCGCCATGTTTAAATCACCCGGGATTTCGCTGTAAAGATTGTCAGAAGGAACTAGGGCTGAAAGATTTCTTGTTTTCAGATCGAAAGCGCAATTTCAGACAACGCAATCATGTGATCGCCAACACTGCAATTTTTTGCAGCGCTCCTGACTGACCCAGGATCTGTTGTGTCAACTATTTTACACATTTGCAGGCTAGTGCTGGTAAGCAGGTCAACAACACAAAGCCTCCGTTAGGAGTAGAAGTTGGAGTATCCCTTATATGATGACAACAGATTATTAATCATCAGTATTAGATGATGAATGATGTGTTATCTGCTTTTGATCACTGATTTCCTTACTGTTGTCTGTACTGTAAACACGGTGAATATTGCACTGAAGCTTGATTTGAAGAAAATCATGAATTGACTTGAAATCACAATATCTGCCAGAAAAATCGCAATTAGATCTTTTCCTAAAATCGTTCAGCCCTGGCAGGAATGATGCTCCATGGAGTTCTGGGGTCCTAAAGTGAAAGTACAGCTGGCGGCGGAAACGCAAACAAGATCAGGCAGCAGTGACCCCTGGACAGGACAACAGAAGAACAAAACTATCAAACGGACACTAGGAGCAGCTAGTTCTGGGGGATTTTTCCTTTAAGAGCGCCTCTGTCTGCAGGTCAGGACTAGTGTTAACATGAAGGGTGAGGAGGGGGCGGGGCCTTGTTTAGTGTCATCAGAGCGGCGTCAGGACTCTGCAGACACAGGACGACGGGTCTTCAGTCACAGCTGTTTGTGTTTGTGAGCCAGTCGTCGTCTCTCTGAGCTGAACAGACCTGAAGACTGTCTGTCTCTGTCCCTCTCACGGCTGTCCACGTCTCCGTCCTCTTCTCCTCTTCCTCACCTCATCTACACATAGACCCTGGCGAGGGCGTCTGCTCCGGCAGAGGCGATGTAGGCCTTGGAGGGGTGGAAGGCCACGTCGTAGATGGCCTCCTCGCTCTTCTTCCTGTGAGCAGTGATCTCCTGGACGCAGGTTTTGCTGTCCAGGTTCCACAGACGGAGGGAGCAGTCGTGACCTGGAGAGGACGAGACAGAGGACGAAGGTGTTAGAGTCTCTGTCGAAGCACAAGTCCTCAACTCGACGAGTCCCAGAGCCGGGCTGGTGACCTGGATGTACAGGTAACTCACTCTCCAGTGTTCATTTTGACAGCACTTTTTAATTTAGTTTTAGTTTTAGTCTTTTGCCTAAAGTATCTTTTGGTTTTAGTCATAATATAGTCATCTGAATTGTTTTTATTTTCGTCTAGTTTTAGTTCAACATTTTAGTCTATGAAATCTACTGTAAATTTAGTCGACTAAAATGTGAAGTGTAAAGGGTAAGGCATTTTTTATGTTTCCTTGAATTTTTGAAGTCATGTTTTACACATGGATGAAATGAAACACCTAATAACCCTTCATTGAATGCTGGTAAAGTTTGAATGTATATATGAACAGAAACAAATTGAACTTTTGTGTGAAATGCAGTCACCTTTATTTAGGCTACCTGGCAGAGCATCTCAGTTACAATACCAGAACTGACAACAAACAATGAACCTGCTCTACATGAATATATCTATTCATAAAGAGAGGAGCTCTGATCGGATCGCTCCACAACTTATCCCACCACCACCAAGCCAAGGCAGCTGTGATTGGATTTCCCTCTTAACTCATCCAACCTTTCCACACAACCAAAGTAGCTGTGATTGGATATATTGCTAACTTGTCCCTACTTTCTGTAGACCAAATTAGGTCTGATTGGATTAAATCTCTGTCAAACATTTTAGTCTAGTTTTTATTTGCTGATGAAAATGTCAGTTAATTTAGTGTGAGTTTTTGTCCATGTGCACTTGTTTTTATTAGTTGCTGTCTAGTTTTCATCAGGGGGAAAAAGGTTGTTGACGAAAACGATGACGAAAATAATTAGTCAACAAAATGAACACTGGCCCAGACTGACACCAGATTGATAACAAAGTTTGTTGTATAAAGAGACTCACTTCCTGACATCAGGTAGATCCCGTTTGGATCCACAGCCAGACTGGTTACTGCGTCCAGGTGAGCCACCATGGCATGGATCACTTTACCTGAAAACACAAACAAAGATCAATTGATCAAGTAGACAAAAAGAAGAAAGAAGAAACAGCAAACATGGCAACCCACTTGTTTATGTTCCACAAGGATTTTCTAAACCGACATTTTTAGACATTAAAAACAACACTCTTCCACATCAGAATACCTCTGAACCAAGAGGTAAAAAAACCAAGAAGAAGAAACATAGCAACAACCGGAAAACACAACAGGGAAGAGGACGTATGAGGAGAGGGAATGATGGTGGTCTTGGACCATTTTTGACAGAAAACCCCGAACTAAAAATAAGAAAAGACTGGAAAAAACCCTGGAGACAGCGTGACCACGTGAGCTGCTCCTCCATTTCTGAGGTCTACCAAACTTTATGTTTCAGGTCGGCCATGTTTGTTTTTAATTACGCCTGCTTCCGTGTTCCTCAGTCAGCTCCTTCTTGATTGGCTACATTCACGTCACAATTCATGGAGTCATGACTCGGGAGTCGTCGGCTTTCCCCACACACATGAAGATTTTTGGTTGTAAATATTGAACAAGTTTAATATTTACGTTTGTCGGCCCGTTTCAGAGCCGATTATCGGAACAAATTCACTCTTAACACGCCTCAGACCACATGATAATCTTATAAAAACAGAAGATAATCTGGAGTTTACCATCCTTGGTCTGGACAAAAACAGCCCAATAATCTTTATGTGTGTACCCCACTCAACAGAGCCTTAGACCATCTCAAAATCTGAACAGTGTCCAAGAACACCTCCAAACCTGTAAGACCCTAAGGGCCACCCAAAGGATGAGGAGTATAATGGGGGGCTACTTGTTTGATTTAATGTTTCTAATTAATATACATTTTTGTAGTTTACCCTAAAATGATTAATTATGAGTAGGTTATGTTTATGCCTGTGTTTGTCTGTCAGTTAACAAGATTACTCAAAAAGATTAAAACAGATCTTGATCATTTGTTCAGGGAATGTTGGTCACTGCATAAGGAAAACGTGATATGATTTTGGTGGTGATTCAAATCCAGATGCAGAAGTTTTTTAAAGGATTTGGTAAAACTGTGAGATAGGGCAGTTTTCCCACATTTTTGACAATTAATTTCTAAACAATGATGGATTGCCTTGGCGGAGGCTGTGCTTTCAGAGCTTCTCTAGTTTGAAAAACATAAAGACTTGAGATAAAAAAGAAAAATCTACTCTCATCTCTGTGGTGGTAACATGCTATTTTTATAATGTCCCTGCACCACGCAGTGTTAATGTTGACAGCACTTTTGATTTTAGTTTAGTAACAGTCTTTGGCCTAAATATCTTTTAGTTTAAGTCATAATTTAGTCATCTAAGTTGTTTTCATTTTAGTCTAGTTTTAGTTGATGAAATTTCACAACATAAAATGTTGTTAAATCAGTTACTGTCTAGTTTCCAAAAGGTTGTTGAAGAAACTATGACGAAAATAATCAGTCAACAGCATTAACACTGGCACCACGCTGGTTTACTGGCACCTCTGAGACAGCAGTATACTGACCTGACTTGTTATCGTAGAACTTGATGTGGCGGTCTTCGTGAGCTGTGATGGTGACGGGTAGCGTGGGATGGCTGACCACCTTGTTGATATGATTTGACCCCGGGGCGGCTGAGATGGGAGGACGGGGGGAGAGAAAAGACAAGGAGTGAAAAAAATTTCAAGCACATGTTTTGGTACAAATTAAACCAATGAGTGCGCCTTACTGCTTTCTCCCTGCCCCTTTAGCACCAGTGCGTTCTGGGACGTCTCCAGGTCATACACCACCACGTCTCCGCCGTTAAATGACGCCACCATGTGGGCGGGATCGCAACCGTTAAAGTCTACAGATGTGGGGATGCCGTGCTCTGAAACAAAGACAAACATGAGTGAGTATGGATGACAGGAGGGCTGCAGTACCTCTGATGTCCACTAGAGCCCCCCCATCTCAGCCTTACAGGGGGGAGCCTGTGAGGCGTTCAAGGACCAGATGAAGACTGACAAAATAAAACACTTTGCTCCATAACTGAAGTGATAATCAGCCAACTTCATCAATAATATAACACAAATAATAAAGTAACATTTCCAGTAACAGTAAATATATATTATTTATTATATTGGATTAGATTAGATTGAACTTTATAAACCCCTTGTAAAGACTCCTTCAGGGTAATTAAGATTCCAGGAGCATTGAATACTATTGAACAGGTTAAAAAAAAAAAAAGAAACTTGCATATTAAAAAAAAAAATAACTTGCATATTAATAATAATAATAATAATGATAATATATAATAATAAATATATATATATATATATATATATATATATATATATATATATATATATATACACACACACACTGACTGGCGCCTGCTCCTTGTCATAATACTAATATAATATATAATATAAAGATTATATCCATAACTATAAAGATACATAAATATATTATTAATCTTATTACTGTTGTCACCTTTGTTTGTGTTGAAAGTGCTGATGCAGGGGTTTTTCTCCACCGGGTTCCACAGTTTGACCGTCCCGTCGGCCGAGCAGGAGAGGAGGCGGTTCTTGATGCCGCTGTAAGCCAATCCCCACACAGCGTCCGTGTGACCTAACCACGACCCTGCCAGGACGCTGGGATCTGATTGGACGAGAGAAAACACAGTTATTTATTGTTGTTTATCCTCACTGAATGTTGTGAAATGTAATCTTGATTTTTGACATCTCTGTTGTCATTTCTGTTGACTGCCTCTGATGAGAGAATGACCTTGATTTGCAGAGCGTGCAGAACAAAGCGGAAAAATTTGATGAGGGAGTTTTAAGCTAAAAGACTGATGATATCAAGTCCTTGGGGGAGCTTTTTATCGATTCTCAGCTGGAATTGGTTTTCGATTCCCATCCTTATTGTCCTGATTTAGTTTTTGTCACAATCATGCGGTGACAGCACTAAAACAGATAATGTATGTATGGATGGAGTGAAAGAACTTCTTGCTAACTCTTAAAAAACAATACAAAAACAAAATGAAATAAGGAACTTTGGGATAACAGGACTTCACAAAAAACATGTTCTGGGGTTTTTGTTTTCTTTTAAGCCTGTAATGTAGGGGTGGGCGATACGGAAGGCAGATTTTATCACGATTTTTCTTTGTACACACTGTTCACGCTAAAATGGGAATTACAAATCAGAAACCAAGCTTACATCCATAAATAACATTTTGAATGCACTAATGCTGAACTTAGAATATTAGTTAAAGGCTATTTAATGTATGGAAGTCTGCCAATAAAAAAAGCATGAAACTTCTAATTTTATCCAACAAATTACGACATTTTGGCTTCAGTTCAGTTTCATTAAATTGTCCATGATAAATAAATTCATTTTAAGCATACAGACTGTAATATTTTTTATATCTGGTGTTTCTGTACTAATGTAGCCATACAGAAAGACTTTACAGTATAAATAAAGCTGTATGGAAATCAGGATTTTCTTCAATTAGGCAGATAATAAAGACAAAAACACAAATTAATTTTAGATCCATAACAGAATAATTTTGAGACTGACTGTGACATTGTCACCTACGTAGTAAAATAATTAAGTAAATAAAACAAGTAATGACTGTGCATTAAATAATTTTTTAAAAAACCAACAGAAAAGTTTTCTTGTCTTTGTGGTTCCTTCATGTTCGCTGTTGTCATAAATAAAGTCGATATAAAGAGTAAAGAGGGGGAGACGCAGGAGTGTGCAGAATCAGAAGTGTCTGAACTTACAGCCTGAGTAATAAGTCCATGGTCTGTGACAGAGCTTTTCATGTAAAGAAAGGATTATTCTTTGCAGGAGTCAGTGAGATCCACTGTTTTTGTATTTTTTATTTTTATTTGGTATTCCAGCTCTTCTGTGATCATTCACTCCTCTTTTTATGTTGTGTTTTCCTTTTTTATGAGTTGGATGACTTTGTTTTTCTGGGACGAGCGTAAGGAGGCAAGGTGAGTTTTCGGACTGAAGAATTTAAAAAAATGACTTAAGATGAACTTAACTGAACAAAAAACTATATTTTCTGAGTTGAAGACTTTAAGGTAACTTACAAATCATGAAGCTTCGAGTCAAACTCGTATTTTTGTTACAATCATTTTTTTTTTGGTCAAACTCGTGATTAAGTAACTTTGGGAAGCTGAAAAGAAAAAGTAAACAAAGATTTGGAAATTTAAAAAATCTGATTTTGGACTGTTTTCAATTTCAAGGAGTGATTATTATGATTTGGAATTGAACTTAGATTTTTGAAATTTACAAGGCTGTTTTTTTAGTTTCTAAAAAAACGTTGAGTGATTTTACGCCACATATGGAAAGTTTGAATGTAACATGGTTTTCCGATAAGGTAGGGAGGTGGTCTTTTCTTATTAACATAAGATTAATGACTGATTTATGGAGGGTTTAGTTCTTCCTGATCCTGCTGTAAGGCTAAAATGAAGTAAAACATCTGAAAAGGAAGAACTTTGGGATGTCTGAGGAAAGGGTCAGAGCTTTGAGGAAGGTGAGAGAGGCCATTTTTAAATAAATATTAAAAAAAATGGAGTTTTATATCGTGTTTTCGTACCGTAGGTGTCATAGGGGTCGACGTTGGAGCTCGGGATGTTCCACCACTGGATGGTTGAGTCGATGCCGCCACTGAAACACTGCTCACCACTGGAAGTCATCGCCAACGACAACACTGGACCGCTGAGAGACACAGGGACTGTCAGACTTTCTGTTGTTCATTGTATGTCAATTATTATCATTCACTCCCTTCATGGGGTATCATCTCTGAGTTTGGATACCTACATGTGGGCTCTGAATGTGTAGACGGGCTCCACGTCAAAGGAGGCACTTCTGCAAAACACAGAGAGAGAAGTCAAATATCAAGACTGTCCCTGAACACACCACGCTCCTTCTGGAGCATTCAGAGCAAGGATTACGGGCAGGACGCTGACGCCTGCGTTTGAAGATGAAAAGTGTTTGAAAAAAACTGCTGCGAGGAGAAAATGAGATGTAAATACAGACGAGGGATCTGTCAGAGAGAGGGAGAGAAAAACGGGGAGATGGAGGGATTTTCCTGAGCAGAGAGAAGCCTCGACAAACAGCGTGAATGTTTCTGACATTAAAACAGAGGTTAACTCACATTCAAGACTTAAAATCAAATTTATGATAATTATTCTCACACTGAGTTTCATTTATTAGTGATTCAGAGACCATGTTTGTTTATTTAACTCCTGCAGTTGCTCGAAAAACTAAAAAGCAAAGACGGAGAGGCAGGACAGAGAGCATCAAAATTCACTGTTCTTCCACCGGAGCTGCATGATTAAGAGATTAAGGGACTTGTCCAGCTTGAGTCCAGCTCTTCATTTTTTCATTTGTCTGTCGAAAACTCTTGTCCAAACTGTGGCTGTTGTCCACTCCATAAATCCCTCCCTATAATATAAAGCTTGTTGTTGACTGATCAATAAAGACAAACTGATCGAAGCGTTTAAAAGCAGCTTGAATTCCCTCATTTATTTTCCTATTTCTCCATCTCAAGGTCTGATTTACAGAGAGTGTTGTGTCAGATTTTAGGTGAAGAAAATCCTACTCATTACCTTCTCACAAAGTCCATGATGTGCCCTTTTTTGTCATTTCTATGCAATGGCAGTTTATTTTCTTATCTATTCCCTGGTGTTATGGTTTAACTTGTGGCTGTGTTGACTGGTGATGGCAGAGAAAATATTTCTTTGTTTATATTTAATAGATGGTACGGTTGAAGTGTGGGGGTCAACATATAAAACAAAGGTCAAGTCCATAGTCCTCCTACAAAATCGAGCCGTACATGTCATCAATAAGGCTAATTATCATGCACATACTATTCCTTTGTTTAAGAAATCCAATGCTATGAAATTTAATGACTTGGTATATTTTTAAATAGTGCAAATTATGAATAGAGCATAATCAAAGTTACTTCCAGACTGTCTACAAAGGATTTTTCTTTTTCACGAGAGTCCAACTATGATTTAGGTGATGTCTGTAAATTCAGGGTATAAAAAGCAACAAAAGCTGATTAAAAGCAGATGTATATCTGTTGTAGGAATTAGATTATGAAATGATGCAGATCTAAATTTTGCACATGGTTGATACTCTGTTTTTCAAAAGAATGATTTGTAAAGTAATTGGCTTTATAAATTACTTCTGATTTTTGCTTTATATATAATGATTCATATTACTGTATTAGTTGTGATTTGTTTTTATTTCTTTTCCATATACTGGAGGGTCGCTTAATTTTTTAATTAGGACAGGCATACATACAAGCATTATGCATCTGTCTGTGCCTTTTCAGTCACTTCTGTTGCAAAAAAAAAAAAAACAGTTTTGTGGTGTTAACACTGGATGTGCTTTTGGTTCTTGGAAACACTGAATGGCTTTCAGGACATTAGCCTCCATTTTCTTTATCATCAGATCTCCTCTGTGTTACCTCCAAACAGTCTAATTTGATTTTTTGTAGACAAACAGATACGGCCAGGTTTATTTGAGTATTATGTTGATCCTCAACAGCTGCATATGGTGAAGACAACATAAAGAAAACAGTAAAAGGCACACAAGAAATAAAATTTATCCTGGCTATAAGGATTTCTCTTAGATTTTAAATATATATCTGTGTTTAGAGTGAGAGAAAATCATTTGTGCAACTTCCTAATAAAGTCTACAATAACAGAGGAGCATGCATCAGGTCTCTCCTGGGTTTGGGAGGAGAACAAGCCCAAATAAGCAACCGCACTTCTGGAAAAGGTACAAAAAATGCAACTTACATCTGCCAATATTCACAAGGGACTTTCCAAAAAAAAAGAGGCGCAAAGTAGCTTATAATAAGCAGACCTGGCAACCCTGAAAATGCCTGGAACCTTATTCGAGGCCATACAAAAAACTGTAGCACTTAAAGGGACAGGAATTGAGAGAATTTACTGACACCAATGCCATCATTGATTCTGGTTATTGATCTGATTCTTTTTGATTCCCTGATCGATTTCTACAGTGAAAAAGCAGGTCCAGAGGTTTAAGGGTCAGCAACGCCAAACATATGCCTCTCCCGATGATGTTCGCTATTCTGTGAAGAAAATGTTTCAGTATGTTGGTGGTGTTTCCATTGGATGTTGTGTTTCATTAAAAACACAACACCATTGCCTGCTTCTGCCTCCTCCTGACATCCTTAGGGCTGACAGTCTCGATTCCTCGATTTGAGGGAGATCCAGATACTTGTGGAAGGACTCGATCGGGGAATTGTAGAGCAAAAAGACAATCCCCATCCCTAACCAGGTATGACCCTGAGGGAAAAACTGAAACCAGTTCAAGCCTATCAGACATGCTGGTGATGGTCCCTGAATCAGAGCCTTCTGAAGACCTGGATAAAGTTTGTTCAGTGCTGTTGACACATGAAGTGATCAGGACTTTATTTTTCTCCACAGAGAGAGATTTAAAGCTCAGATCAAATCCGGTTTACTGCTTATTTTAGCAGAGGTGCTTTCCTAAGCAGCAAAAAACAGAAACACTTCTGAATAAACTGCGATGCAAAGATTAAAATGATGGTGAATTCTTTTTTTTTTTATCTCTTTTCCTTCTTTAAAGGAGTTTTAGGTGCCAGGCTGGAAGGAGAAAATGAGAGGAGGATCATATATCGAAGAAAAAGGTGGAATAATCTAATTTGAGAGTAGAGTCAAATAACCTGATTCTTTACATTTAGACTTCTCCTAAAAATGCACCACTGACCAATCTTCCTCCTTCTTCCTCCTTGGCCTGACCCTCATATTCCTCCGTACCTATCTGGTGTTCAGTTGGTCTACAGAAATCCTTCACGACATGGGGACAGCTTTCACACGCGTAGCCTAAATTACCAAACAGAGCCGATATTTAAGGTGTGAGACGTACTTTTTGGCAGGGACGGTCTTGGTGAGGTTCCACAGCTTGAGGGTGTGATCCTCGGACACGGTGACCAAACAGGGCTCGACGGGGTGGAAGGCCAGCGCCCGCACGCCGTCGAAGTGGCTCCGCAGCGTGTACTTTGGGTTCCACGTCTTCCTGAACGAAGACTCCTTATTGGACGGCAGCTGAAACATGATAAGTGGTGTGTTTATATAATCACTGATGAATCTATGAAGCTAGAGCGAATCAGGGGTCAGTGAATGAAAAGCTGTTTGGGCATAATACTGATATCAGTGAAATAATCCTTAGTTCAGCTCTACTAGTACTCAAAGTTGGAGTACATGTACTCAGTTTTGCTCAACTAGTGCACAAGTAGACTTTACTAGTGAAGCAAAAAGGGTCACTAGTACTACTAGTGAGATAGTTTGAGTTTACTAGTAGTGCTACAATCCCTCCTACTTCATTTAAATTAGGTGTGTTAAGCACTACTAGTGAATCTTCTTGCTTTACTAGTAATAATAGTAGACAAAAACAGTCTACTCCTTTTACTCGTAAGATATTTTGAGTTTAATAGTAGGATTAGTAAACAAAAATTTTGTTTCACTAATAAAGGTCTTTGGTGAATTAGTGCGTGAGTAGACTTAATTAGTAAAGCACAGTCTCCTACTAGTAGACAATTTTAATAGTACCACTAGTAAAGCTTTGAGTTTTTACTGGTACCATTTTAAGTCTACTAGTACTACTAGTAACACAAAATTGTCTACTTGTAGACGATTTTGCTTTACTAGTAAGGTCTGCTCGCGCAATAATGCACCAAAAACCTTTACTAGTAAAACAAATTTTTTGCTTCATAGAACTACTAGTAAATTCATAAAATCTCACTAGTAGTAACAGTATACTATTTTAGGCTGTTAATAGTACTAGCAAAGCCAAAAGATTTACTGGTAGTACTACTAACCCTAATGCAAATGAAGTAGGAGGGATTATAACCAAATCCAGCATCCTGATGGGCTGTAATATTTTCGAAAGCCAATAGGAATGAATTTGCTTTTCCCTGCCCCCTTATGAGCAAATAAGGCTTACTGGTGGAATAAGTGAACAGTTTTAAGTCTACTAGTAGTACTAGTGACACTTCTTACTTCACTAGTAAAGTCTACTCACAAAGTAATTGACCAAACTTTGAGTACTAGTAGAGTTAACCTATGGTTGATATCACTGATATCAAAGTTATGCCCACAGAGCGCTCCATATGGGTGTGCGCCTTACATCGTAGCTGTAGTCTGTTTCGTCGTTGGTGACGGTGAGGTCCGCGAGGTCGCCCAAACCCAACACGCTCTCTAACACGTCGTCTGAACCCCCCAACAGGAAGGACTTCCCACCACCGGGAGGAAACGGGAGAGGCTCCGCTGCAGATATGAGAAATAAACATTTAACCCTCAAGTATTTTTCAGATATTCTCATCCTCTTGTATTAGTCAAACAATGCTCCGTGGAGTCAAACAAACACAATGTTTAGGCCGAAAAAGTTAAAATTCAAACCAGTTATGAGGGTGATTTTGATCACATGACCCCAGCAGCATAAAAACACTTATTTGAGTCTGATAATAGGATTTTTATTTACAGCACAGGCTTCTAATTGTATTCTGGGGCAAAAACATGCAAATCTCTGAGTGGCCACTAGGGGGATTTTCAGCTTTGTTTGCCCTTTGCTGTGTTTCATGTCACACAAATGTGAAGAAGTCCCTCACCCCACTCTGTCCCGTCTCCGGAGCTCCGAGCCTCGCCCGCCCCCTCCCCGTCCTCCGCCGTCACCAGGAAGTCGAACTCCTTCAGCGCCTCCTCCGTGTCGGCGTCGTCCTCTGACGCCAAACCCTCGTTACCCACCTGCAGGACGGACAGAGATGAAGGTCAGCTCAAGGATGAGGGAGACAAAAACCCTCAGAGAGAGCTCTTTGTGAGCGACTACCTTGGTTTTGTGTTTCTTGGCTCTGTGGTGTTTGTCTGTGGTGATGTCGTCCATCAGGTCTCCCTCCTCGTCCTCCTCTTCGTCGCTGTCTTCTGCGTTCTCCAGGAAGTTAAACGTCTCCAGGACATCGCCTGGACTCCTGAGTCACACAAACACAGAAATGCTTGAAGATATTTCTGTGATTCTCTCAGTGCTGCTCATCTAAACTGATAAATCTGTCACTGTTAGGAGCCATTTAATCAGAAACCTCTGGTTTTTAAAAATAAAGACAGGAGCGTAAAACTGCCCTTTTGGATTTACTCAAAGAAAAACAAAATCTGTCCTGAGTACTATTGGAGCTGAACAATGGTTGATTTCACTGATGTCAGTTTCCGTCCTCGTACCTCTTGGCGTCCTTGCGTCGCTCCGTCCCGTTGATCATGTGCTGCAGGTTCTTGTTCTCCACTGATCCGTTCTGTTCGGACCCTGACAGGCCGAGCAGGGAGCGAACCCTCTGAGTGCGGACGTCCAGGATGGTGTCCGTGTACCCCACCTCCTGAAGGTACCTGAACACAGCACAGAAATGGAAAAAAGTTCAGGGGACAGGTCACTGTTTAAGCTTGATCTGGGACAGTCCAGCCCCTCTGTGACTCTGGAGATTTTGGGGGGTGGTCTTACTGTCTGAGTAGTTGTCGTCCCTGTTTCCAGGTGAGCTGACTGTTGGCAGGAACAGCAGAAACCTCTGAGTCTTTGGTGTCTGAAGAACAAAAACAAAAACATCACACGGTGAGGAAATGCTTGCACGTTGAGCAGAACAGTCTTTTTCCAACATCAGACAGAGATGGATAAAAGAGGAGCTTCAAGACGTCTCCGAGGAGGAGAAACCCATTTGAAACAGTTCATCATATTTACAGAGGAAAGAGTCCTTCAACTCACCTGATTCAAAACTTGGCATCTTCATCTCTCCTTGGTTTAACTCTGTCCCGTATTTTAATTTATGATATTTTGCTCTGAGGAGGAAACAACAGGAAACAGCACATTAGTAAATAAAATGGAATAATCACTTTTACTGTGATGTAGGGCTGGAGGATTTTGCCTAAAAACAAACTCCCTGATTTTTTCCACTACGTTCAATTTACAATTTTAATCATTTTTTAAAGGGATGCACAATGTTATCGGTTTGATATCGGTATTGGCCAATATCATTAAGAATTCGTATCAGCTGATGTAAATGTTTTTCAGATATTTACAGCTGATATATCAACCACACATATCTGTCAAATATCGTCTGGAATATCGATAGATTACACAAACGTACAATATTGATTCACCTTCTCATCACTGCATGGGTACAATTGAAAATCAAGGGTTTCATTTTTGCAAAAGTTAAATGCTGTTTTTCTTGTTTTACATCTGTTCCTCACAAAAATATACTTTAACACTGAAAGACACAAGTCCATTTTTGTTAAGTACAGAGCTTGAGCTCTGTAGAAATATCGGTATTGGCGATGATGAATTAATAAAATATCAGCATATCGGCAAAAATCAAATAATTACATAATTTAAGTTTTACCTTTATGTTGTCAAAATCTATCCCCAAACCAAACAGAATTTCCCTCTAAAAGTTAAAGTGTGTGTCATAAAATGTTGATTATGCAGTTAAAGTGTAGGCAGGTTTTTTAGCATAAACACTGAAGGCTGAGCTATGTTCACCGTTTATTAACTTTGAACTCTCTGATCAATATTTAATCTCATTTAAAAACACAAATACATGCCTAAACATGCGCTTTTGCAAAACCTGACAGGATCTACCATCCTGGTAAAATTTTAATAAGAAGTCTTTTAACTTTATTTGCATGCAATTATTGATGTTTAAAGTGGTTAACTGCCCAATTTTTAATGTTGAGTACATCTGTGTTCAAACTTATATCAGTAATGTTGATTTTTTTTTAATTGAGCCTTATTTATCTGGAATATATTCAAAAGAGAGATAAAACAGAAAAAGGAGAAAAAATACAGTGTAGTCTCTATATACAATATATTCTTAAAAGGATTGGGAGGAAGTAAAATTTATCAATTCTCACCCATATCGGCAAAAATCAAATAATTACATAATTTAAGTTTTACCTTTATATTGTCAAAATCTATTCCCAAACCAAACAGAATTTCCCTCTTCAAGTTAAAGTGTGTATCATAAATGTTGATTATGCAGTTAAAGTGTAGGCAGATTTGTCTTCAAAACACTGAATGCTGAGCTGTTTTCACAGTTTATTTACATGAAACTCTCTGAACAGTATTTAATCTCATTTAAAATACAAATAAAGGCCTAAACACGCGCTTGTGCAAATCCTGACATGGCCTACTGTCATAAAAATGTAAATTTTTAGTATATATTTTCAAACACTGCAACAACTTATAATTGAAGACAAGAACAAAAATCTTGATTTTTAATTTTTTAAAATCTTCTGCAGAAAATAATTCAAATTAATCAATATATTAATCAGTCCTACTCTGATGATCATGTGACATGAAGATGTCAAATCAGCTAATTGATAATTAATGATCTAAGAATCATAATTCCATTGATTCTGGATTTAACTCAACGGAGCAGCGCTGTGATTGGCTGTGGCTGCATCTTTAATCCTGTTTTTTGTGCTTCTTATATCATTATCTAATTTACTGACTAAAAACATAAATAAAGAAATAAACATCAGCACAAACAGCGTAAATCTCTTACCTTTCTTGTTTTAAAGCGTATTCTAACATTTTTATTCTTCTAACCAGGTCGTTCTTCAGGTTCTCCTGACCTTTCCTCTCGCCCTGCAGGAATGCTATCCTCGCCTGGTGGAGACACAGAGAGAGAGAAAGGGTTAAATCACCTGGTCAACAGGAACGATCACCAGGTTACAAATGAAACGAAGGACAATAGAACAAAAATAACTGAGTACATAACTGAAATAAATAACATGAAATAAAAAACATCACTTTGAGACTCATGGCTGAAAAACAAACACAGAGGCGTCTGCAGAAATCCAGCAGGTGAACCCCTTTGAAGGTTTTACGTGTTGAAGGATTATTAAAGTGACGTGATGAGGATTATAGAGGCGTCTGCATCCTGAGGGAGATTTTATAACGCTCTTCTTTGGTGGTGTTGCTACGAACCCAACAGGGTTTGTTTCTAAGTCACAGCTTCTTCATTATATCATAATGTGCAGCAGTAATATTATAATGTCAGATATATCACAGTGAGATGTGTTTACATTCATACAGAGACGATCGTCCTCTGGGCAGACGGATGAAGTTTGGGTCTGACGGCAAAAATTGTCATTTGTGAAAAATGACTGATAATACAGATAATAATACAGATAAAAAGAGAGAAGAAAGAAGGAATAACAAGAAGAAGAAGAAGAAGAAGAAGAAGAAGAAGAAGAAGAGGAAGAAGAAGAATCAAGTATTGGCATATATTAAAATTTTTGCCAGTATTTACAGTCGATATTTTGACCCCATATATAAATCTATCCCATATTTTAGTTGTAATATTGGCAGACTATACAAACTGACCTCAATGATTTACCTCATCACGACTGAAATGTCCAATTTTATATCACGATGATAATTTAATTAAGAATAAAATGACGTTTTTTTCTTTTTTTTTTTTACTTCACTCTCATTTCTAACACAAATGGACCATAAACACAAAAGGAACAGTTCTTTTTTAGTAAAGTTGAGACTTTATGCCTATGATAAAAAAAATATATATCTGTATCGTGTTTTGAAAGATCAGATACCAGGAAAAAAAAATTATATGTCTACTTTAGGATTTACAAACTGGACAGAACAATATTAGAAAAAAAGGCACTGCAACATTGTTTTCTTTGGCAAAATATATTATTTTTATATTTATTGAGGTAGTCAGGATAGTGTATGTCTTAATTCTAAAATACATTTAATTTAAAGTTAAAATACCCAATATATTTTTAATATTTGATATGTATGTTTCAGGCTGAAGTAGTTTTAAAACTCATTTAAGACTTGTTTAAAGTGAGATGTTTCTTCAATATATATATTTTTACAACTGAATTTAGGACGCTGGCATCTTTGCGCCCTAGCACCATGAGGGTGAGTATTACATTTAATCTTGACACTGCAAAAATAAAAAATGAAATTAATAATCATAATGATGCATAAAAATCAATGCTGATTCACATCCTAGAGCCTACTGATAGTATTAATAATAATTATCAAATACTCCTTGACATGTATTTTATGAAAATTATTTTATTTAGTTTTTTTTCACTTAAAACTGTGGAATTGAGTGAACATACTGGCCTTAAAAGAGTTTAAAAAAGTAGAATTAATATTTGGTATGTATATTTTAGGCTCAATTTGTTGTAATATATTGTCATGTATGAGTAAAAAATGAAAAAAAAAAAATATATAAATATATATATTAATAAATATATATATATATTAATAAATATATATATATATATAAAATATCTTTACAAGCTGATTTTAGGGCGTTGGCAGTTTTTGTCACTAGGACCACGAGAGAGAGTTTTATTTTTAATCTCAAAGTGCAAAAAATATAATAAGGCATCAGAATCAATATTGCTGCCAATTCCAACCATCTCAGGGCTAAATAGTAATAATATTCAAATACTCCTTAAAATAAATTTTAGGGAATTATTTCAAAAATCAGTTGAGTTATATTAGCATACTGGCCTTTAGAGGGTTCAAAAACCTATTTAATTAATATTTGATATGTTTATTTCAGGCTGAAGTATTTTTTTTTACAGACTGACTCATTCAAAGTGGGAAAAAAATGATGTATTTTATTTTTACAACAGTTATTGAGAAGGTGACATTTTTTGTCATAGCGACAAGTGAGTGAATTTATGATGAAATCTGTACAAAAGTTAATTTCAATTAACTAATAAAGAGACAAAGAGGTAAAGCACTGGTCTCAAAGCTGCTGTTAAAAAACTAAAGCACGATGGCTCACAGTCATGCCAACCACGTCCCTGTGACTTGTTTAAAAGACTGGTAATCCTGGTGGCGCCATTTAACGGTTTAGTCATCAAATGGGACACATCCCTACATTCGGACCCCCTGCATCCCCCTGCAGCCCCCAAGTCTGACGGACAGACACATGGACCAACAGCCAGACAGCTGTGGTCGCTCCATCTGTCCGCCTGTGAGCAGCTGCTCCTGAAACCTAACCCCGACGGAGCCTGACGTCTATTTATACTCCCGGCGCTCTACGCCAGGGTGACCATGGCAACACGAGGGAGTACCAGAGGCCAGCGGGGGGTTGGCACTTCCTCTGGTGAAGGTCGCCTCGATGACAGGGGAACCAGAGGTCCTCCCCCAAGTCCAGGACGGGCCGATACAGAGAGAGCGAGGGGGAGGATTACATAACGGGCCACTCAAGTTTAGCTCTGCTCTGATTGGACGGATCTTTGACTGACAGCCACAGAGAGGCCCCCATAAAGTAAACAATCAACATGTGAAGGTTTCATGTGTCTGAGTCTGTCATGAATCAGACACTCGTTAAATACAGAACATTCTAGGTTAAAGGGCTGTCACAATATCACAGTTTGAAACTTCAAAGATAAAAAGATGGAGCAGCTTTTTCAAATTGGGGCTGGGCAGTACGGAACAAAAATTATAGCGTTATTTGCTGTAAGGAAATCTAAAAATATCTCCTTTTCTTCAAACAAAGAATGCAGAGCCACTGAAAACAGGACCCTAAACAGTCACCCCAGGGTAACCAGTCAGAGCAGACTAGGCCCATGTGGGGAAGCAAGCCTTAAAGTGCGTTCACATCGGATCCGACCGCGCAGTGTTCATTTTGACAGCACTTTTTAATTTAGTTTCAGTTATAGTCTTTTGCCTAAAATATCTTTTAGTTTTAGTCATAATTTAGTAATCTACATTGTTTAATTTTTGTCTAGTTGTAGTTTATGAAATTTCACAACATTTTAGTCGATGATATCTACTGTAAATTTAGTCGACTAAAATATGAAGTGTAAAGGGTAAGGCATTTTTATGTTTCCTTGAATTTCTGAAGTCGTGTTTTACACTTGGATAAAATGAAACATCTAATAACCCTTTATTGAATGCTAGTAAAGTCTGAATGTATAATTTATTTAGGCTACCTGGCAGAGCATCTCAGTTACAATACCAGAACTGACAACAAACAGTGAACCTGCTCTACATGAATATATCAATCCATAAAGAGAGGAGCTCTGATTGGATCACTCCACAACTTATCTCACCACCACCAAGCTAAGGCAGCTGTGATTGGATGTCCCTCTTAACTCATCCAACCTTTCCACACAAGCAAAGTAGCTGTGATTGGATATATTCCTAACTTGTTCCTACTAGGGCTGAACAATATGGACAAAATTTCATATCTCAATATTCATGCCAGATATGACTACAGGTTCGGCGAAATCCAAGCATTTTTCAGAAAAATTAAAACGGTTTGAAAATAAAAAGGGTTTGTGGTTGGCTGGCCTTAGCGGTGCATTCAAGGGCAATCGTAAAAATGATATTTGTTATGAGTTCAAGAGCTGTACATGCAGGGTAAGCGCGGGGGAAATCTATATCGTTTATATTGTTGCTTTTTTGAGATCAATATCTTGAATGTTTATATCTCAACATCGATACGATAACGATATATCTTTCAGCCCTAGTCCCTACTTTCTACATGACCAAATTAGGTCTGATTGGATTAAGTCTCTGCCAAGCATTTTCGTCTAGTTTTTATTTGTTGATGAAAATGTTTTAATTTGAGTTTTTGTCCATGTGCACTTGTTTTTATTAGTTACTGTCTAGTTTTCATCAGGGGAAAAAAGGTTGTTGACGAAAACTAAGATGAAAATAATTAGTCAACAAAATTAACACTGATACAAATATGATATAGAAAAGAAACCTGTTGGCATCTACAAATCAGGCACCTGGCTGAGCAAAGAGCTTTCGGCAGTGAAACTAGAGCGGGCGTGACATTACTGAGCGATGCAACGATGACAAAATATGTTATTTATGGACACACAACGCGACTTGGGTGAGCCACACAATCTCAGTCCCCATGTCGCATTCGGTGTGAACACACCTTCAAAGTGACACCAGTTTTTGCAGAGCCTCTCAAGCCCAATTCACACTTTTTTTAACTTAGTTTTATTGTACTTCCATAATCAAATCCAACAATGATGTACAATTTTCCATTTTTGTTTTTTTCCTTCTTGGACGAGAACTGAGAACAAAAGGTTCAAATATGACAAAGACATTGTGGTATACAATGTCTACAATATAAACTATTCCAAGAGTGCTTATACCTGTTCATTGCTTTAGTATGGGTTCAACAAGTTTCCACCTGGCAACAAAGGTTTCTCTTGTAATCTCAAAGCATACGTTATGCCGTGGATTTCCAGAACCTCCTCGACCCACATATCGTAGGATGGGGGATCCGCTGTTGTTGGTATTCGTAGTCGATACTTTTTTACTTTTCCCTCAATGCCTACAGGTGTTAGGCTAAGTGTAGCTACTTTTGGATCAGTAGTAAGGTTTTGATGAAATAGGTTACTCAGGGCTTAAAAAATATCTTTCAAAATATTCCTAATTTTTCACATGTTCAAAATTCAAGTCACACTTCAATAGTGATGCCCTTGCAGTGCTTCACCTCCACTCTGAATGTCATGGAGGCAAAATGAGAGAACGAGATGATCACCTTTTTGTTCCAGCTCCAGAGGCATAACATTACCAATATTTACAATATGAATATAATGACAGCACTGTTTGACAGTACAGAACATCTGACCGAAAGCCAAAGTTTGGCAGTAAGGATATTACACTGGGTGTTACATCTGCTTATTAACTTATTACCAAATATCAGAGGTATAACAGTATTGTTTTATGCATGTTTCTGGTAATTCTGGTTTTATAACAAATACATAATATTTGGCATTTCATTGCTTCCTAACTCTAATCTATCATCTTGTATTTCTGCAGTTTAGACAATAGTCTCTGTCTGCTTTCTTGAGGGAGTTTTTGGTTTGAAAATCTGTGTTTTCTCCAGAGAGACAGTGTTTTTCATCAGCATTAGTGGCTTAAATAAAGTCAGTGATATCACAGTGAGTCATCAGTGTTTACAGGAAGATGACCACGAGGCCTATCGATGCTCTCACTGCTTCTTTCTGCTGTCGGACAGCTCACTGTCCTGTTGTTTTATGATCTTAGACGGCTCCCACAGCTGCTGGGCTGGACGTCTGCTCTCTGAGTGTTGACCTGCGTCAGTCGGTCTGATGTGGAGTCAGTGTTTGCTATGTCACTGCACTTTGAGCTCCAGTCTTTCTGATATCAGTCCAAGTCCATCAACAGCTGGTTTTTCTGTTCAGCTATGCTGTCAGCCACATTTAAAGCCCAATATTTCCCTCTGTTGGACCTGGAGCATTATTAAAAAATAGTAAATATCCCAAACTATCCTATTTCTAGTCGGGCTGGACAATATATCGATCACATTGATTAATTCCATTTCTTTTCTGCAGAAGACTTAAAAATTAAAAATAATAATAATAATAATAATTTCCATGAATTACTTAAACTTTAAACAGCACATATACTACTCAAGATATTCTGATATTAAAAAAAAGAAAAAAAAACTTGATTCACTCGATTTTAAAATATTAAATTAAAAATTAAATTTTAAAATCGAGTGTTGTGGAGAAAAATGGGAGATTTTATTTTCAGGCCATATTGTCCAGCCCTACTTTCCAGTAGAGAAACGCATTATCAGATAATTACAGTAACTATCGCCTGAAGCAGTGGTTCTCAGCAGGTAGGTCGGGACACAAAAGTCACTCATTTGGCAGATTTTATTCCAGTTATCAACAAAATTCTAATTTAGTGTTAGCAGTTATACAGCTGGAGGCGTGGACGCATCTTTAAATATTTTACTACCAGACAGTGTTTGTCTCTTTGCAGGCCGGTCATTTGGGCTGCCCCTCCCGCCCCATGCACCTGGTGAGCATGAATCAAGCGCTCCTTTGGGAGTGTGAGTGAGGTCAGAGCGCCAGGCGATGGTGATGATGGTGGTTATGATGATGATGATGATGAAGGGGAGGTGTGAGTGAAGTGAGCTCACTGGCCCACATTTACCAGGACGACATATCAGGGGGCCAAACAGGGTCTGAGGGGCCATTCCTCAAAACATCTGCGTCATTAACACTCTCAAAGACTCACAAACATGTAGGGATGGGCAGGAGATGTTCATATAGTTTAAATAAAGAATAATAAAAAATTAATATTTATATATATATATATACATATATAAACTTGGATTAAAGACAGTTTGCATCAGGAAACAGTATCAACAAGTCTATTTAGCCTAAATAAGGAAAAGTTATTTTCATTTAAAAACTTCAATAACAAAAATAAAAACCAAACATAAATAAAGCAAGATCATCCATAAGGTTGGATATTTCGAACACACCAATTCACTATTTATAAGGTCAAATCTAGTTAAATTCATGGAAACTGCTGAACTGCAAACAGCACAAATATTGTACAGGGCCAAGAATAATTCATTACTACCTACAATCCAAATCCTTTTCATATATATATATATATATATATATATATACATATGTGTGTGTGTGTATGTGTATATATATATATATATATATGTGTGTGTGTGTGTGTGTGTGTGTGTAAGGATGGATATATGGAAAAAACAGGAGTTATCACACTGAATTGAAGGATGACTGCTTTGTTTTGTTAGATCACTAAATTATTGCATAGAAACTGTTTTTCTTTTGTAAAATATTGAAGCATTTATGGTTAATTAACTGATGGAAAAGGGGTGAGACTTGATAGGTTTTACTTTCTCCCAATCCTTTTAAGAATATATTGTATATAGAGACTACACTGTATTTTTTTCTCCTTTTTCTGTTTTATCCTTCTTTTGAATACATTCCAAATAAATAAGGCTCAATTACAAAAAAAACAACATTACTGACATAAGTTTGAACACAGATGTACTCAACATTGAAAATTGGGCTATTTATTTAAATATTGATCAAAGAGTTCAACGTTAATAAACTGTGAAAATAGCTCAGCCTTCAGTGTTTATGCAGACAAACCTGCCTACATTTGAACTACATAATCAACATTTTACGAGACACACTTTAACTTTAAGAGGAAAATCCAGTTTGGTTGGGGAAAATGTTTTGACAACATAAAGGCAAAACTTGATTCATGTCAATTTTGTGTCACTTGGAGTTTTTTCTTTATTTTTTCAAGAGGGAGAAAATGGATTTGACTAAAATCGTAAATTCTAGTGTTGTGGAGAAAGATCAGGGATTTTATTTTTAGGCCGTATCACCCAGCCCTATCAGTAATATGCTTACAGATCACAAATAATCAATCTGACATGTTTAGTCTAAATAAGAGAAAGGCATTATTATTATTGTGGTAGGCCTTGTCAGGTTGTGCACAAGCAGATGTTCAGGCTTATATTTGTATTATAAATGAGATAAATACTGATCAGAGAGTTTCATGTTAATGGTCTGTGAAAACAGCTCAGAATTTAGTGCATGTTGACAAACATTCAAACTACATTATCAACATTTTCTGGAAAAATAACTGCATGCAACTGAACTATTAGAGGGAAACTCTGTTTAGTTTCAGAATATATTTTTACAACATAAAAGCAAAACTTGATTCTTGTACTTTTGTGTCACTTTTTTGAGAAGTAAGTAATGGATTAAAATCATAAAATAAGTTTTGTGGAAAACAAATCTGGAATTTTATTTTTTGGCCTTATCGTCCAGCCCTTGGGGACGCTCTGCAAACTGGCCACAGGCTGGATTCGAACCCGGACCAGCAGAAGAATAAATACGGGTTGATCCTCCAACTCATCATTAACTTCTAACTAAGAGTAAGAAGTCTTATAAATCACCTCTTCTTTAGTGACTGACAGCCAGTTGACCTCTCCACATTGTTGTGTGTTGGTGCGTGTGTGTATTTGTGTGTGTGTGTGTGTGTGAGTTATTTTGGGTCGGTCTACTTTTAGAGTCCAGCTGGGACCGGGCTGTCAGAGCAGGGCCCAGTAGGCCAGGACGCCTAATTACAGCCTGCTGTCCTGCACCCCCCCACAGCTTCTTCATTCTCAAAACATGGCTTAACATCCACGCTCATATTTTCACACTGAAAAGGTTTAAATGTCATTAAGCTAAATATTACATATGCTAAACAGCAGGTAGAGTACATTCATGCTGAGGAATGGTTTAATTCACATTATCATTGCAGACTACACTTCATTAAAACAGTTTAAAGAACCCCAGGGGGGCCGTATTGTTACGAACTGTTGAATATGCTTGATGCAAAAAAATGTTTGATAAATAAAATATGCAAACATAAAGTAAAATAGCATACCAATTCATATATTATAACACAAATACAAGTTATTATACAGAGTTAAATGAACTAGACAAAGAATGTACACAGAATTAAAGCCAATTAAGCTACTTTTAAAATCACGGAAAAAATGAGTGTTTTCCACTTTTTACAGCACAAATATTTTACTGCTACCACTTTTAAGGGTGGCGAGGTACTGGATTTTTGCCAATATCCTAAACAATTCATTATTGCAGACACAGATATTTCTGTTCAAGAGCAAAGGCTCTGTACTTAAGAAAAATGGACTTTCAGTGTTCACTTTTGTGAAGAACAGATGTAAACCAAGAAAAACAGCATTTAACTCTCGCAAAAATGAAACCCTTGATTTTTAAATCTACCCATGCAGTGATGAGAAGGTGCATCAATACTGTACATTTGTGTAATTTGCCGATATTCCTGCCGATATATGGGCTGTAAATATCTGGGAAAATTTCAACAATGGCCGAAACGATACTTCACTTTTTAGGCTGATATCAGGCTATTCTGATATCAAAAAGATAATATCATGCATCCCTAACCATTTTCTAAATATAGTATTGAGTAATACTTGATATAATGTTCTTCTGCTTCATGAAAGAGATTTAGAGACACAAATATAGCAAAGAAAGTTCTTCAGTAACTTGCAAAAGCCAATAAAAATATCAATCTAGACTGTAAAGGCATTTTCTATTGTATATCTGAATTGGTGCATTGTGTTGTATTCATATCTCAGGTTAAGCACGTTTGGTGGATTCTCTGATTTTTTTCTTCATGTTTAAAATTTGTTGATTTTTGGAAATCACTGACAAGAATTTAGTAAGGTGGAGGGCTTCATGTGGCCCCCGGGCTGCCAGTTGCCCACCCTGATTTAGACGGTTCATGTGTGCAAAAATAAGGCAGAACTAAAGCAAATCTGGAGTAACCTGAGAGAAGCACAGATGGAAAAGAAGAGGGGAGTATTGTACTCAGAATAATTTTGATTGATCTCAAGATCGTTATGGAAGCACGACTGATCCTTGACTTTACAGGGAGGTAAACGCTAGTCAGAGGTCAAAGGTCAGCATGTTGAAGAGCTCTGAATCTTGCAGGAAGTTCAGGCTCCAGAAGTCCCCTCCTTAAGCTCGCTCTAATGGCAGCGGAGAAGGACTCGGCATCAATGTTTAACAAGCAGAGACCATCAAACTCATCTCCGCTGCTTCCTGAAAGCTCCAACAGGACAGACCTCATCTTTTAACCACGGCGTCCATGCCACGGTTACATCAGCTGGGTTTGAATCGGAGCTGAACCTGCTTCAGGACGAGATCAGTGCAGGGAAGGTTGGGCAGGCAAAGGGAAATATGTGTCAAAATTATCTGTACCAACTGGTCGTTGATGAGGAAACTGAATGAGGCAGCTCTGATGTCCAGAGTGAAGATTATTAACAGTATAGCTCTTGATCCCCATGAGCTCAAACCTATCAAACATTACTGATATCATTTATTTATGACTTTAATAATCACCCACCCTGATACCACTTCTTTCTTCATCTGCCTTAAGCCCTTTCAGAATAAAAGCAGCTCCCTCTCTGAGTGTTTGTGAGTTTCCACCTCGTTTGAAGAAGCCTGAAGATTAGGCAAATTAGACCAATCAGGGATTAAGGAGCGAGTGTGTGATGTGAGATGGGATTTTTGAACAACGGCGCAGTCATCGTGGTGTTTCTCTGGATTTAATGTTGTGTAACGCAGATGTTTGGATGTGGGAATGGAAACAGAGGGAGCTCTTGGAGCTGCTGCAAGGAGACCAGAATAAGGAGAGGATTTCATCGAACTCAAACTAAGATTTTGGACAGCACATGTGGCTCTTAGTCTTTGTACTTTTCAATGCCAGACCAGAAGATCAGTAATATCTTCAAAACAACCAAATGTACTATAATGCTTCATCTCATTATCACTGCAGGGTACACTTAAGAATCAAGAGTTGATTTTCATCAAGTAAAGACTTTCTGCTCTTGATGAAAAATATCAGTATCAGCCATGACTTCAAGGATAAGTTCGGTTTTTTGACACCTGGACCTTATTTTTAGGATTAAATACGCTCGTAGACTCACCCAGACAATTTTGGTGGAGCTCGGAGCCGTTTTCGAGCAATTTAGATCTATCCAACGGCATTTTTTCTCATGCCATAGTAGCAGACGGGGCCAGAAATCGAAGCCCCTAAATTAGACATTATCTGCTGCGAAACTCGCTCATTTCAGCTACATTTTATAAATGAATGGCCAGTGTTATCACCATGTCAGCTCAACTTTGTTGTTATGGTCATCCGGGGCTTTACAAGGATGGGTAACTTTTGGTGACGTCATAGACAAGAACATGAGTAGAGCTGCTGTTGTTGCTAGGCTACACGGCTACACGGCTATTTTTGTGCAACATGGCAGAATATTTATCCGATGTAGAAGTGTCTGATGACGACTTTGAGTATAATGGATGCCCGTATCGTTTTGAGCCAGAATATACCGATGAGGAGCTATTTGAAAGGAGGATGCAGAGGGAAAGAGTCAAACAGCTGGCCAGTGCAGAAGCAACCACTGCACGTCCACGAATGGGGGCTAACTGGTGGTGTTGTTGTGGACATTGCATGGCAATGGCAACAGAGGAGTGCCTTTGCTGCTCAGAGTGGGACTTGAGACCAGAGGAAACACGTATTGATGCCCCCCAAAATACGATTTCTGGCCCCGTCTGCTACTATGGCATGAGAAAAAACGCCGTTGGATAGATGTAAATTGCTTGAAAACGGCTCCGAGCTCCGCCAAAATTGTCTGTGTGAGTCTACGAGCGTATTTAATCCTAAAAATAAGGTCCAGGTGTCAAAAAAACGAACTTATCCTTTCAGGAATACAGCAAAAGATCCAATACCATGCCACACGAAAAATCAAGCCTGTTTTTTGGAAAGTACATTTTCAGATTTTAATAAATAAGCAAAAAGTCTGCAATGCAATTGTTAATATATAAGACAATTTTTTAGAAAGTACAAATCTTTCCTGAAGCAGACAACCAGGCGAACATATCTACTATTTTTATCCCCTTAGCTGTGCTTGTATACTGTTCACTGTTTTAGAATCAGAGCTGTCAAAAAATGTTGTTGTACTATGGTGCAAAGACAATAACTCCACTACAAACATCATTTTTCTTTGGCGTTCAGTCCCAGCAAGACGAGTAACCTTGGCTTTTATCCTTTATCTTTTATTCCCTATCATCTCTTTTACTCTTTTTTTATGTTTTTATTCTTACCTTATTTTATTTCTGTTTTTATATATTCGTTTTTAATATTGTGCTCATTTTTATTTCAATACTGCTTTTATTGTTATTACTAAATGTATGCATGATTATATTGTACCCTGTACAGCACTTTGGTCAACCGAGGTTGTTTTAAAACGTGCTTTAGAAATAAACTTTGACTTGACTTGATAATACAGGCTGTTATGTTCTTTTCTATGTGCAAGAATATTGCTCAATACTGGGATAGTGATGTAGGCGGTGATTAATAAACGTTTCCTAGCCTGTGTTATTCTCCATTTTGAACGACACTTGCAGCTGTGACATGATTTTCTGTGAGAAATCTAAGAGACTTTCCTCCACTTCAGGAGCAAGAACAGAAACTAAAGCAGCAGCTGGACAGGTGAAGGACAGGTGAAGTTCTTGAGGACATTTCCTTCTCTCTCCTCTCAAAGTCTTCTCCAGTCCTGAGAACTGACCAGAGCAGAGCTCCACACAGAAGCTAGAGACCTGGATGGTCACCTGAGAGACGCTGGCAGGGTCGTCGACCTAACTTCCCTCTGGAGGTGCAGGAAGCGTCCTGACCAAAGAGTGTCACCGGCCACACCTCCAGAGGAAGTTAGGTCAACATACCAGCTAAGGCTGGGCGATATGGCCTAAAAATAAAATACCACTTTTTTTCCACAACACTCGATTTACAATTTTAATGTATTTATTCCCTTTAAAAAAAAAAAAACTTCAAGTGACACAAAAATGTTATGAATCAAGTTTTGCCTTTGTTCCCAAAATATATTCCCAAACCAAACAGAATTTACCTCTTGAAGTTAAAGTGTTTGTCATAAAAAGCTGATTATGTAGTTGAAACAGAGGCAGGTTTGTCAACATAAACACTGAAAGCTGAGCTATTTCACAGAATATTAACATGAAACAAAATTTAATGCAGTAACATTGGAGTAAGACAACAAAGATTTAATTCTTAAATCTTCTGCGGAAAATAATTAGAATTAATCAATTTAATCAATATATTGCTCAGCCCTAGACATGAGTTTGGTTTTCACTTCTTGGTTCATAAAGATGCAGAAATCTTTTTTCCAATGATTGAAGCTCAAGGAGAATACTATGGTTCAGTATTTATGTTTTCAAACACTGCAACAACTTACAAGAAGAGTAAGTGTAAGTCAAGATAAAAAATCTCCATTTTTCGTTTTTAAATCTTCTGCAGAAAATACTTGGATTTAATCGATTTATTGCCCAGCCCTAACACCAGTGGTCGAGCTCTGCTGTGGCCAGCTCTCTGGACTGAAGAAGCCTTTCGGAGAAGAGGTGAAGGATCTTCAGGGAGCTACACATCGAGCATCATGGGTAACTCAGAGGCTTGTGTTCGACCACGAGAGGGAACGCCAAGCACGAAATTCACATCAAAACATCCAATCACAGCAGCAGCTCCACCATCAGGACAGGCTGTGAGTTCTCCTGCAGCGTCACCATGAAAACAAAAGCATCACGAGAGAGTCACGGTCTTCCTTTAACACACGCTTCACTGTACCTGAACATAAAGGACACCGAGGCTGCCAACCTTTGACCCCTGTTAAATCACACAGGTTTGTGACTTCAGTGAAAGTTGAGCAACATCTGCAGTTTCTGTGCCGTTTATCGGACCTGACTTTGCTGTGAAGGCCAAAGTTTGACTGCTTTCTGCTCTTTTTGTATCTTTTAGTTTCCAAACTGCTCCAGGACACCTTAAATACATCCACAGGTGCGTTCAGATGAATGCCATTTAAGGTGGTAGTGGGTTTGGAGGGGCTGCATTTATCCCTGAAGCATCAGGGATAAATGTTCGTACTGTTCATCGATTTCAGACACATGCTGTGCATTAATGTCAGAATAAAAACAGGGGTGCAGGTTATTATGGGACCGGTGTTGATATTGGTAGATAACTGCCCACAAAGTTGATTAGTTGTCAGTAGATAGGAGCATTTTGCCGATATAACAGATATATTATCTTTGATATAGGGGAAAGGAAGAAGACAGAAATAAGGAAAAGGAAGTTCTTTTGGATTTTGCATTACTAATTTACTTGCTTGTTATTATTTAAATACATTACTAATCTATTTCAACTTTCAATGTCATATTTCCTTCTTCAATATGTTTAGTATTACTATTACAGCTCCTACAGCCTAAAAAGTTAAGTATCGTATCGGCCACTGGTGAAATTTTTCCAGATATTTACAGCCGATATATCGAACATATATCAAATTACACAAATGTACAATATTGATGCACCTTCTCATCACTGCATGGGTACATTTTCAATTCAAGGGTTTCATTTTTGCAAGAGTTAAATGCTGTTTTTCTTGTTTTACATCTATTCCCCACAAAAATATACTGTAACACTGAAAGAAACAAGTCAATTTTTCTGAAGTACAAAGCTTGAGCTCTTGACTAGAAATATCAGTATCTGCAGTAATAAATATAAAATATTGGATATCGGCAAAAATCCAATATCACATCCCCACAAGTAATCTCTCTCACTGACTTCAATGAAACCACGCAGCAGTAAAGAGCTTTGTGAAGGCCCTGAACCATGATGTTTGGGAGAGTATTGTGAAGGAGAGAGCCATGGCATGAGTATAACCCAGCCTTAACTCAGAGACTGAGGAGTATGCAGGGTCTTCATGTTACCAGAGACGGTGCCAGACAGAGGCTTCAACCCTCATTTCTTTAGCCCCTCTAAGGGCTGGGCGATATGGCCTGAAAATAAATCGAAGATTTTTTTCCACATCACTCAATTTACAATTTTAGGTGATTTTTTTCCTTGCCTTCATGTTGTCAAAATATTTTCCCAAACTGAACAGACTTTCCCTCCTATAGATGAAGTGCATGTAATAAAATGTTGATTATGTAGTTCAAACATAGGCAGGATTGTCTACAGACACTGAAAGTTGAGCTATTTTCACAGTATATTAACATGAAACTCTCTGATCAATATCTAATCTCATTTAAAATACAAATACAAGCCTAAACATGCTTGTGCAAAACCTGACAGGCCCTTCCACAATTAAAATTGTAAATTTTCAGTACTTATATTTTCAAACATTGCAACAACTTACAACTGGAGTAAGTCAAGAAAAAAACCTTGAGTTTTAATTTTTAAATCTTCGCAGAAAATAATTTGAATTAATCAATTTAATCAATATATTTCCCAGGCCTACTGGAAAACATTAGATTCCCAGCTTCTCTGCTCACTAGGATAGTTTGGGATATTTATTTAAAGTATTTTTTATTAATACTTTAGATCCAACAATAAAATCCCCAACTTTTTCACAACACTCAGTTTACAATATTAATCAATTTTATCCCCTCTCTAACAAAAAAAACTCCAAGTAACACAAAAATTACATGAATCAAGCTTTTTCTTTATTTTATTAAAATATCTTCCCTAACTAAACAGACTTTCCCTCTTATAGATAAAGTGTATGCTGTATTTTTGTCATAAAATGTTGATTATGTAGTTTGACTGCAGGCATGCCTGTCTCCATAAACACTGAAAGCTGAGCCATTTCCACAGTATATTAACACTGAACTCCCTGATCAGTATCTAATCTCATTTAAAAAACAAATAAAAGCATAAACACGTGCTTGTGCGATGTTCAGTATTTATATTTTCAAACATTTCAAACAACAACTTATGATTGGAGTAAGTCCAATCTTCTGCAGAAAATAATTTCGATCAATCGATTTAACTGGTATTTTTCCCCAGCCCTAGCATCTTCTTATCATAACTACTTGTACTCTTTCATGGCCTAAATGTTTCTTCATTAGTGAGAATCAAACCTTTGTGTTATTGGGTCACTCATGCAGTTTTCAGCCTGGATTTGAAACGGCACCACGCTGTAAAATGAACTCTAAATGCTCCAAATCAAGTCCAGCCTTCTCCCCGGTTTACCATAAAGGTAACCGTCAGGAATGCGGACACCTTGGCTCGCCTGTTTTCCAGCAGGACTCGGTGTGTTGGAGTGTTATCAGGAGCTCCGTCAGAGTCATGCTGAAGGCATCCAGTGTCACACCGCAACAAGTCAGAGCAGAGCGAACACAGGGCAAGGGGGAGCCTGTCATTACATCCCAGCCCGCCCGCTGCAGGGAGTGTTACGACAAAGACATGACGTGTCCAACGTTTCACACACTTCAGCACCTCTCTGCAACACGCCTTCGTCATGCTCCATACTCTACACGGGAACACGCATGCAGAATATGATGATGCAGCTGTAAAGTGGGACTGTTGTTGTAGACGTGTAGGGATGGAGATCGTGGGACATGTCATTTAAAATCCAAACATCAGCAAATCACTGCTGCTGAAATGGGTTATTATACATTAAGTGATGCAGCAACATGCTGAGTACACAGTTCAGAACAGTCTATTCTCACTGTATTTGATTTCATTCAGTTTTTAACATTGGTGTTCTTATAATTCTGCTTTATTCTGATGTGTATCTATTTCTCCCTACTCCTTTTTAAACATGTATAATTACTTGATTTCTTTTTTTTTCTTTGTATGTGAATGGTATTTCTCTATTTTTATGTCTTTGTATAAATGTTAAAAATAAATTCAAATTCAAAATATGTAACAGGCAGGTTTTACCAGATCAGGCTTTTCTGTGCGGATTATATGTATAGAAATTAAGTATTACATATATATAGGTGAAATATTCCTGAATAGATGGTGAATACTGTAAATATTGTAAACATGGAGAAACTTTGCTGTGGTACAAGGTAATAAAAGGAGTAGGGTTAAATAAGTTTATACTGCTTCCTACTCCTTTTCGAGCATGTAAACAGTTTAACTTCTTCACTTTTTGGTATATGCATGTATTTGTTTAAGGTGACCACCCGTGTTTGTTTTTCACATGTTCAAAATAAAACATTCAATTATATTCAAAATTCAATTCAATCAGCAAGGTCTTACAGATAAGAACAAATATTTGTACATTCCTAAACAATTTCTTTATCTTACTTTTCAGCAAAAGAGGACAAAAGACCAAACAATTACACAAACATGCTTGATACAGTCCTTAGATAGAAGCTATTTTATCTGTTTTATGAAGATGAAACAAACTAACAAATCTGAATGATGCACATCACTAGGTTTCTGCTAGGCCTGTGCTTAAAATATCGATACAGCAAAATATCGTTGGGGATACGTGTATCGATACGGATTCTACAGAATCGAGATGGCCAAACTACCAAGCCAAACTACATGATGAAGCACCTGTTTCAAACTTGAACTTAGGTCTACAATCTTTCAGGGTCTGGATTTAAGTTTCTTAAGTTATAGAATCATTTCAAACTCATCCTTGTTCTTTTTCTTCTTGTAATAAAAAGGAAAACTTGTTGAGAATTTTGTTAAAAGCGTAGGCAATGTCCACAATTTACATGGATCAGGATACATATCGTATCGTGGCCTCAGTATCGGGATACGTATCGTATCGTGAGGTTGCTGGAAATACCCAGCCCTAGCTTCTGCCGATATTTCCAAACTCATTATTGCCACCTCTGATATTTTTAGTCAAAAGCACAAAGCCTCTGCTTGTCTGTTTGTGTTAGAAACTGATGTGAAGCAAAAAAGAAACAACATTTTAATCATCAATAAATGAAACTGTTATATTTATGGAAGTGAAGATTCAATGATGATGGGATAAACTGTCAAAGCACATCCATACATTCTACAGGAAATACATGGAATTTTTTAACTAATTTGTATAAAATACCAGCAGTAAACATTAGAAAATGCTGATATCTGTATTCTGTCTGCTGTGACCCCTTCTTTGTATTCTCTGTAGTCGTTCATGCTGTCTGCCTCTGATGGGAGCAAACTCTAAGTCTAAGGCCTCCAGAACCTTGTGGTTGGCATTGATATGGATGTCTTTACACACATACTAAAATAATTTGAATCCTTACACTAATTGATATTTTAAAATGGAGACTCTTGTCAAATCTTGCCACACACCTCTGATGAATTATAATGTTTATTTGTATAAATAATGGGAGAAAATGAAATCTCCATCTCAAGTTACAAATCGCTGTTTAGGCAGATTTTTGGTACATTTGTGTAATCTGCTGAGATTTAGGTAGGGATGCACGATATTGGTTTTGCCAGTATTTGATATGCCGAGATTCCTGAGCTCGTTATTTCCAATACTGAAATTGTAAAAGTGAATATCTGTGAAAATACACTATTGATTTGGATGCCTGATATTATCAGCATTATCAGCCAATAGTAGATTATAACTTTTGGCAGATGTGAAATTAAAGACATCATTTACAGGTAATAAATAGATCACATCCTGTATATTGCCCAATCATAACCCAATATGGTGGCTTCAATATCAGCAGATTACAAAAATATACCATAATGCTTCGTCTTAATATCACAGCATGACTACATTTATAATTCAGCAGCATCATTATAGGAAAATTAAATGTTTATGTCACTCAGCATCTGTTTCTAACACAAATAAACAGTCATAATAAAGAACAGACTCTGTGCTCTTTATTAAAAGTATCAGAATCAGTGGAAGTAATGAAATATAGCATATTTGACATCAGCAAATGTCAGCACTGTGCATCCCTACTGTCAGTATCTTCCTCACTGATTTGCTCTCTGCCTTGCTGTCATAGTAGTTACCATGTTATGATTATTAGTTTCCAAATTGTCTTTTCCATTGAAGCTTGAGGTTGTGATGCCAACATTAGTGTGGTTACAGGTAGGGATGCACAATATTATCTGTATGATATCGGTACAGGCAGATAATTGCTTCAAAAACTAAATATCAGTATCCCAGGTATTAACATTTCTGCTGATCTTAAATTTTGAGTATTATCTCCAAAAATAGCAGGGAAGTAAATCCCTGTTTCAGTCATTTTTATGTCTCTGTATTGATCGACCAAAACAAGTTTGCACAAATTGGCTTATTGGATATCGACGAAAATCCAATATCATGCAGTCCCTACTTAGAATAAAATAGGGATGCACGATATCATCGGAGCAATATCAGTATTGGCAGATACTTGCCTAAAACGTTGATTATTGGTGTTGACACATATGAACACTTTTGCTGATATTTACCAGGTAATAAAAATTCACCCAAATATCACTTGATATCAGAATATATCAGTAATGTGCATCCCTACTGTTAGTATCTCCCTTAGTGATCTATTATCTGTATTATTGTCATAATAATTACATGTTTTATGGTAATTAAATGAATAATTATCTGTCCATTGAAGCGTGAGTTGTAATGCCAACAGTGTGATAAGAAGTAGGGATGCATAACATTGTTGGTGTGATATCAGCAGACAATTGCTTCAGAAGCTAAATATCGGTATCCCAGGTAAAATCATCTTTGCTTCCCACAGATATCTCAGTATTAAAGGATAAGTTCGGTTTTTTTTGACACCTGGACCTTATTTTTAGGATTAAATACGCTCGTAGACTCACCCAGACAATTTTGGCAGAACTCGGAGCCGTTTTCAAGCAATTTAGATCCATCCGACGGCGTTTTTTTCTCATGCCATAGTAGCAGACGGGGCCAGAAATTGAAGCCCCTAAATTAGACATTATCTGCTGCGAAACTCACTCCTCCTCTGTTGCCATTGCTGTGCAATGTCCACAACAACACCACCAGTTAGCCCCCATTCGTGGACGTGCAGTGGTTGCTTGTTCTCTGGCCAGTTGTTCGGCTCTTTCCCTCTGCATCCTCCTTTCAAATAGCTCCTCGTCGGTATATTCTGGCTCAAAACGATACGGGCATCCATTATACTCAAAGTCGTCGTCAGACACTTCTACATTGGATAAATATTCTGCCATGTTGCACAACAATAGCCGTGTAGCCTAGCAACAACAGCGGCTCTACTGAGCTGTGCTCTGCGGGGCATGTCTGCAATGTCACCAAAAGTTACCCATCCTTGTAAAGCCCCGGATGACCATAACAACGAAGTTGAGCTGACATGGTGATAACACTGGCCATTCATTTATAAAATGTAGCTGAAATGAGCGAGTTTCGCAGCAGATAATGTCTAATTTAGGGGCTTCGATTTCTGGCCCCGTCTGCTACTATGGCATGAGAAAAAAATGCCGTTGGATGGATCTAAATTGCTCGAAAACGGCTCCGAGCTCCACCAAAATTGTCTGGGTGAATCTACGAGCGTATTTAATCCTAAAAATAAGGTTCAGGTGTCAAAAAAACGAACTTATCCTTTAATAGGCCAAAATAAGTTTTCACATATCAGCTTACTGGATATCAGCAGAACTCCAATATCAAACAGTACTACTTAGAATAAAATAGGGATGCACAATGTCATTGGAGCAATATCAGTATTGGCAGATAACTGCCTAAAAGCTGATTATCGGTGTTGACAGATATGAACATTTTGGGCTGATATATAGCAGGTAATAATAATTGACCAAAATATCACCAAATCCAAGCACCGGACCTTGGGGGATCGAGCTTTCGCCATCGCCGCTCCCACCCTCTGGAACTCAATCCCCCTCCATATCAGAAACTCGGACTCTCTGTTATCATTCAAACAATCACTCAAAACTTACCTGTTCACAAATGCATATGACCCCTAACCACCCATAATTTTTGTTCTGTTTTATCCTTTGTAAAGTGTCTTTGAGTCTTTCTGAAAGCGCTATAAAAATTTGATGAATTATTATTATTATTATTATCAGACATATAGTATGTGTATCAGCACACTTGATAAAAGGAAATATCAGTAATGTACACCCCTACTGTCAGTATCTCCCTAATTGATCCACTATCTGCTTTGTTGTCATAATAATTACCTGTATTATAATATTTAGGCTCAATTATCTTAAGATTGTGATGCAAACAGTGTGATTAGAAGTAGGAGGCACACAATTGTTGGCATAATATCAGCAGATAATTGCTTCAGAAGCTACATATAAGTATGGCAGATAATTGCCTAAAAAGTTGACTATCGGTGTTGACAGCTATGAACAGTTTTGCTGATATTTTGAGGGTAATAAATCACCAAAATATCAGTAATATACATCCCTACTATCAGCATCTCCCTCACTGATCTATTATCTGTATTGTTATCATGTTAATTATCTGTTTAATGATAATTAAGTTTATAATTGTCTTTCTATTGGAGCGATTTCCGGGGACAGTCCCTGTTTTGGATGACCTGTCCCCGGTTAAAGCTGTCCCCAAAAATGTCCCCGATTTCAGCATTTTACGATTACGCGTCTGCTAGAACAACCATTATTACTACAGCTGCGTAGGAAGCAGAGAGCGTGAGGGAGCAGGTTGTGCGCAGACTTGGGACAACTGTGTTGCCAAGTTTGCTTATTACAAGTGACTTTGGGCTTGCTTTTATTATCACCCAGCTCCCCATAACAAAGCAAGACATGAGTGTGGTAGGTAGTTTGTCCTTTCCTCACCCCCATTTCCTGGTTATCATGCCCGCCCGAGTCAACCCGGCACACCCCCAAACATGTTCACGCATGTGGCACATACACAACTACGCAGGAGTCATAGTTGTCAGGTCTGCTTGTTATAATGTCAGCTTTATTTACTTATAAGCCAATTTGGCTTCTTTTCTGAAAAGTTGCTTTTAAATTTTGGCAGTTGTGGGTTGCAATGTTTTTTGGGCTTGCTCCACAAGTGCAGTTGCTCATTTGGACTTGTGCCCACAAACCCAGGAGGGATCTGATGCTCGCTCTACTACCAATATAAACTAAATTCAGAAGTTACACAAAGTTATTCTCCCACTATACACACAAGTTTACATTTTACTGTAAAAAGAGGGGCAAAATTATTTTTCCATAAACAAGAAATCCTTATGGTCAGAATTAAATTTATTTCTAATGTATCTATTACTGTTTACACCATAATAAAGCTGTAAAGGATCAACATAAAACTTAGATAAAAGCCTGACTATGTCTGTTTGGTTCCAAAAATCAAGGTTAGACAGACTGTTTAGTGATAACAGTTATAAAAAACACTGGCCCCTCCCTTCACTTCTGTTAAATAAGTAAATTAAGAGAAAAATAAGAAAAAACATCACTGTAACATTTTAGTGTACTGTAGATGAAAAAAAAATGCCTTGAATCTCTCTCTCTCTCTACACAATGTAGATGGAAATAAAAAAGCATTATATCTCTCTCTCTACTTATACATACATACATACATACATATATATATAGAGAGAGAGAGAGAGAGAGAGAGAGAGAGAGAGAGAGAGAGAAAGAGAGACTGTCCCAGTTTCTTCATCTGATCTCGTTAACTTTTAATTATTTTTTTATCGCCGAGTCGGAAATGTCCCCGGATTTCATTTCAGAAATCTGGTCACCTTATTTAATGAGTGTATTATCTTGACTGTGCAGCAGTGTTTACATCAGCTGATAGCAGCATTAGCTCTCACGGCTATCAGAATGCAGAGTTATATTTGACAGAAGCTAACGGCTAACTCCAGCGGCTAACGGTACCTCAGCGCATTCCGCTATTCAAGCCCGTTAGCTTAGCTGTTAGCCTCTAGGGTTACCGTGAACGTCAACTCCAGATTTGAATAACGAGATTATGATCTGATATTTAAGGAGGTCTACCTGATCAGGTAAACCGTGAGCAAAGACCTGAAGCTCCAGCACAGACAGGGATGCCCCCCTTGTTATTGTGTTAGCTCCGTGTGCTAAGCAAACTAAGCTAAGCTAAGCTAACTGACCTGCAGCTCGGCCCGCTCCACCTCCCAGTGAGCCCTCTCCATCTCGAAGCGGGCCCACTCGTGCTGGATGTAGTGCAGGATGCCGGGGATGGTGTACTGCTGCTGGGGCCGGGGCAGCTCGTCGGGCTGGTGCGGCACCATGACTCCGAGGGGCGGGTTAGCGCCGCTGTTGCTCCCCGGCTGCGGCTGCGGCGGAGGCTGTCTCGGGGTTCCTGGTCCGACCCCTCCTCCTCCTCCTCCGCCGGGCTGCTCGTCCATGTTTATTTTTTAATGTCTTTTTGTAAACTCAGAGGAAAGTCCCGGGCGGTGCAGGCTCCCGTCCTCCCCCCTGGAGCCCGTGTGTCCGCTCTGTGTGCCCCGGAGGCTGCGCGGTGAGAGCGGCTGCGGACGGACTCGGAGTCTGATGTGGATCTATCCGGCCGCCATTACTGCGCTCTCCCTGGATGATCGCGGAGGGAGAACCCTGCCGCGCTGCATGACGGGAAAAACACATCCTGGTTTTTGCCACTGTCATCCTCAAACACGGCGATGCGTTCAGGGGCTGCAAAAAAAATAGGACATCAGATCAATTACAGTCAAAACACCGTAATTAAACAAAACTGGCATGAGAAGAGCATCATATTTGTGTCTGGTTCAATGGGTGATAATGATCTCTTCTGAGAACTTAAAATATTCAAGGGAAACACTGTTCAACACACTTTATGCACAATATACATGATTAAATCAGAATCAGAATGCCCTTTGTTGTCGTCACACAAAATGTACAACAAATCTTTGGATAGCTGAAATGCATCTGGAGAGACTTTATAACGGGGACAGAGGGATGTGTTTGATAAGACTTGGAAACCTTTGCTGAACTTTTTCAATGGTTAAAATGAGCTTTGATATCCTACAGGTATGTTGCATAAAGGTGATCATGTCTAATGTTTAATGTTGCTACATTCTGTTATTCTTAGTTAACTTTACACGTTTACAAATATTATTGCCTGATTTGTGGTTGGAAATCAAGGCCTTTAAACTGGTGTGCTGTTTTGGGGGTTGGTGTTTTGTTTAGTTTTGGCATTTTTGTTTCTGTGTTTCTTTTCTTTGATTGTTAAATCTTTGGAAAATAATTTAAAAATTCTCAAAAAAATGTACAACAAGATTGAAGAGCTTCTACTTCTTCAGTGCAATAGATAGTTAAGTTAAGAAAAACAAAACAGAAGTAAGGTATAAGATAGTTATCAGTATAAAATAGTTGTAAGAGATATAGGTACAAAATATATACAAGAAAAAATCCTACTGAACAGTGCAAATGAAGAACTATCTACAAATATGAGATAAAAGGATAAATATTAAGAACAAAAATAAATATTTCTACATTTATATGGAAATGTACTGCACATGATACAGAAATGTATTGGACAGGGCAGCTGAATTTTTACTGAATACTTATAGTGTAAATGGTGATTAGTATTTAAAGATGATTATACCACTTGCAGAAATCTGTTCTGTTCCATTCCTTTAATAGTGATATTTATCTTTTTTGTACATGTATATAGTTGGAATTTCTCTTTGTTTATATTTGTACAGTATGTTCTTGCTGCTCTTCTGTGCTCTATCAATTTTTTTAATTATTATTTATACCTCTTACCTGGCATTCCTTGTGGACAGCAGAGTACAAGTTTCATTGTGCAGGGAAACGTGTTTCTTAATGTGCAAATGACAATAAACACTTTGAATCTTGAATATTTATCTCAGACCAATTGATCAACATCATAAAAATATAAAAATATAGATACTCGAAACAGAACACTAAATTAAAATACTAAGAGACCTTTGCTATCTATCTGTCTGTCTATATATCTATCTGTCTATCTATCTATCTATCTATAGAAAACTATTACTTTCTGCGTTGACAGAAGTATTGGTCTTTTGTCTGTGGCATTTGAGGAAAACAATCAATATATAGTTTTAGCAGGAACAAACTTAATTTAGGAAAGTCTGATTGTAACGCCACCTAGTGGTCAAATTAGAGAAACATACTTTCAATCAGAAAACAAAGACTTATAAAAACATAATAACTGACTTCAATGTCTATTTAGATGTCCAAAATATTGAAATATTTGCAGAATCCTCAAAAAATCTTACTTACATTTTACTGCTTTCAAATCCAGACTCAAAACCCACCTGTTCAGGACTGCATACATCAACAATAATGTACCACCTCTTCCCCAGACCGTACCATTGTCTGTTTTTTTCTGATTTTATTGTTGATGTTTTGCTGATTTTATTGTTGTTTTTTCTAATCTTGTATAGTGTCCTTGAGTGTCATGAAAGGCGCTTTTAAATAAAATGTATCATTATTATTATTATTATTATTATTATTTACTTCTCCGGTAGGTCATTCAGCAGCGTTTAAACTCTTTTGTTCGATCAAAATATCCGCTCCTGACAGGAAAACGAATCAAAGCTGTTTCAAAAATAAAAGAAAACTTCTGTTATTATAATAATCATAAGGTGTAGTTGAGCTGGAACCACCTATTTAATTTTTATCCCGCGAACGCACCAGCGGCTGCTGCGCATGCGTCACACTTGCTAACATTTCCGATCGGGACAGATTAAAACCCCAAACCTTCTGCTCTGTTTTTGAGTGACTGATCTTGAATTAGTCTCTGGTTTCACAGAGAACAACCAAACTACCTCCAGGACTCGTTTTCAAACGCCAGGACGGAAATGTTAAAACGAGCTAACGTCAGCTAGCTTGTTGTTAGCTTTTATGATGTGAGTGTTGTTGTCGGTAAGTGAAAATGTGTTTATAATATTTATAATTCATTATGTCTGTTACAGGAGACTAAAACGCTCTTCATGTTGTAAAATTCCGCTGTTAAAGTTTACTAAAATGGTTATTAACGGTTTATAAAAGACGAGGAGTGCGTGCTGCCTTCATGGGCCCCTCGGACAGTATGCTATCATGCCAAAGAGCCCGTGAACGCAGCATCTGTCATTTTAAAAAATATATTTTTGAATCAATTAGTGTTTTTAATCATTTGACAAACCAACAACTAATTAACTAATCTAATCAATCGATAAAGGGTTATTAAAATGCAGTAACAACAGAAAACCCTTTCTTACAATAACCATTTTGATATAAACCTTGGGAAATTAAAAATGAAATGACATAAATATATTTATTCATGGGGACAAATGCATCAACCCTTGGCTAATCCGAATGTGTTGTATATGGCAGTGCTTAGACAGGAGATGGTGGCAAGTAGAAAAGGTTTCTAACATATTTTTGCAATGCAGATATATTAAATATCAAGGTTTTTATGCCCATATTCTTGCACAAAAACAAGTTATTCCTCTTTTTTCAACAATCCTATTTTCATTTGATGTACCTCATGGCTGTATGCTGTGTCCTCACTGCGTCTTTTTTTAAATTTATTTATTTATTATTTATTTATTTATTTTATTTTATTTATTTCGAACATATTAACAACAAAAATATATACAAAACAAACAAAAAAAGACCAAGAGAAAATAATAAGAAAGCAAATAACTAATCTATAATATTCATCATAAGTTACAGTGTACATGCTTTAATAATCAAAGAATGAAAAAAGAAGCAATTAAAAAAATGGAATTCTAGAAAAATAAAAATGTTTTAGCACTCTAAGTGCAGTCCATTCATTGTACCTCAGAGCTGTATGCCATATCCTCTTTGCTTCTTTGAATATTTTAGAATATGAAAATAATCAATTAAATTCAGGAAATAAAAAAATACTTTGGAACTTCGAGTGCAGCCCTATTTACATTTGAGGTACCTCAGAGCAGCATACTGGGCCCTCTTTGCTTCTTCAGTTATCAAAACCTGAAAAGGAAAACTTAATTTAATTCAATTATTAGAAATGTTTTAAATATCTTACATTTGGGGTTCTTAAACTTTTGAGAACAAGCAATTGTTTAACACATGGCATCAAAAAATAACTGAAATGTCCAAAAGGCTTGCTTCAAGGGCCAAGGAGTGAGGTTTTTTTTCAAACATGGTATTTTCTTAGTATTACTGATGTTAAACACAAATAATGCATTTGTTATCAGCGTTGACAACATCAAGGCAAAAAGGGCTGGAGAGAAGCAAGGGTTTTTAACATATTTGTGCTCTTGAGGCAATTATTCAAGGTTTTTCTGCTGTTGATTTTACACTAAAACAAAGAATTACCCAAAGTTCAACACCCCTATTTGCATTTGGTGTACCTTAGGGCAGCATCCTGAGTCCTCTTTACTTGTTCAGTTATCAAAACTTGAAAAAGAAAACTAAAGTTAATTGAGTTTAATAAATATTTAAAGGTTTTTATGCTTTATCATTTAAATATCAGCAATCCCTTTATTTGTGGTGTTGGGACACCACAAATAAGAACAAGAAAAAAGAATAATTATAAATGCGGAAAGGCTTTTTTATTCTATATAAATTAACTATGGGGAAAAACTAGATAGTGGACACATTGAGGGATAGAGCGTTTAAACCGTGGTGTGTGTCCGTATGGTTGATATTTTATATAAATTGTGTTTGTGTGCAGCGAGCGGAGGTCAGGATGATAAAGTTCATCCTGATGGTGAACAGACAGGGTCAGACCAGACTCTCCAAATATTACCAACCTGTGGAGCTGAACCGTCGGGCGGCGCTGGAGGCTGATGTGGTCCGATGCTGTCTGAGCAGAAAGAAGGACCAGGTACCCCAACGTCTGCACGTCTGTCCATAAATAAAAATCAATGATGTGCATCCATGTTTTAAGAACAGTTATAGAGTCTGAGTTTTTACTCTATAAACCACTGAAAACCCGGTTTTGAATCCTTTGTCCCAGTGCAAATCATGTAATTCCTTATTTAAGCCAGTGAAATAGCGGTTGTGCCTTCAGTAAAGCAATGCAAACACAATTTTAGTAAATATTACCAATGAAATCCAAGTTGCAACACTTTAATCCAGTGTAAAACCAATAATGTAAACTGAATGCATGTTTTAAACCAGTAAACAACCAGTTCTTACTCTAAAAAAACCCCACTGAAACCCCAGTTTTGACTCTTAAAAACCAGCGTAAATCCAGTTTTAATCTACAGAACCAGTGTGAATCCAGTTCTTCCTTAATTAAACCAGTCAATACCCAATTATGAATCCTCTCGACTGGTGTAGATACAGTTTTTCCTCAATTAAACCAGTGTAAACCCAGTTCTTACTTGATAAAACCAGTTAAATCCGAGTTCTAACTCCCTTAAACTAGTGTTAATCCAGTTCCTACTTGATTGAACCAGTGAAAACCCAGTTATGACTACTTGAAACAATTATACATCCAATTCTTCTTCCAAAAAACAGAGATATCCTGTTTTAACTCTTTTAATCCAGTTTTTACTCAATTAAACTAGTGAAAACCCAGTTGTCACTGTATGAAACCAGTACCAGTAATCCAGAACATTCTTGAATAAACAGTTATGACTCCTTTGGACTGGTGTAAATACAGTTCCTCCGCAACGAAACCAGTTTTTATCTCTATTAGACCAGTGTAAATCCAGTTTTTTATCTCTATTAGACCAGTGTAAATCCAGTTTTTTATCTCTATTAAACCAGTGTAAACCCTGTTTTTATCTCATTTAAACCTGTGTAAACCCAGTTTTTTTTATCTCTTATAAACTAGTTAAAATCCATTTTTTTTTATCTCTATTAAACCAGTGTAAACCCAGTTTTTATCTGTATTAAACTAGTGTAAATCCTGTTTTTTGTCTCTATTAAACCAGTGTGAATCCTGTTTCTACCTCTATTAAACCAGTGTAAATCAATTTTTTTTTATCTCTATTAAACCAGTGTGAATCCTGGTTTTATCTCTATTAAACCAGTGTGAATCCTGTTTTTATCTCTATTAAACCAGTGTGAATCCAGTTTTTATCTTTGTTAGACAAGTGTAAATCCTGTTTTTATCTCTATTAAACCAGTGCAAATCCTGTTTTTATCTCTATTAAACCTGTGTAAACCCATTTTTTTTTCTCCAATAAACCAGTTAAAATCCATTTTTTTTATCTCTATTAAACCAGTGTAAACCCAGTTTTTATCTGTATTAAACTAGTGTAAATCCTGTTTTTTGTCTCTATTAAACCAGTGCAAATCCTGTTTCTATCTCTATTAAACCAGTGTAAATCAATTTTTTTATCTCTATTCAACCAGTGTGAATCCTGTTTTTATCTCTATTAAACCAGTGTGAATCCAGTTTTTTGTCTCTATTAAACCAGTGTGAATCCATTTTTTATCTCTATTGAACCAGTATAAACCCAGTTTTTATCTGTATTAAACCAGTGTAAAACCTATTTTTATCTCTATTAAACCAGTGCGAATCCTGTTTTTATCTCTATTAAACCAGTGTGAATCCAGTTTTTATCTCTGTTAGACAAGTGTGAATCCTGTTTTTATCTCTATTAAACCAGTTTAAATCCTGTTTTTATCTCTATTAAACCAGAGTGAATCCAGTTTTTATCTCTATTAAACCAGTGCAAAGCCTGTTTTTATCTCTATTAAACCAGTGTGGATCCAGTTTTTATCTCTGTTAGACAAGTGTGAATCCTGTTTTTATCTCTATTAAACCAGTGCAAATCCTGTTTTTATCTCTATTAAACCAGTGTGGATCCAGTTTTTATCTCTGTTAGACAAGTGTGAATCCTGTTTTTGTCTCTATTAAACCAGTGCAAATCCTGTTTTTATCTCTATTAAACCAGAGTGAATCCAGTTTTTATCTCTATGAAACCAGTGCAAATCCTGTTTTTTGTTTTAGTGTTCGTTTGTGGAGTATAAAGACTTTAAGCTCGTCTACCGTCAGTACGCTGCTCTCTACATTGTAGTCGGAGTCACGGACAGCGAGGTGAGAATCAATCTCTTAAAGTCACGTCCCAGTGTTAAGATAAATGTCCCTCATACAGCTGTTTCCTGTCCGTCTGTCCTCAGAACGAGCTGTCCGTCTACGAGCTGGTCCATAACTTTGTGGAGGTTTTGGATAAATATTTCAGCCGGGTGGTGAGTTACAGCCCAAACATTCACCTTTTAAAGCTTTAATTTCTATAAAAATGAATTTCTTACTGATTTTGTTTTGTGTTTTTGTCCCTGCAGAGCGAGCTGGACGTATCCTTTACTTAAAACACCAGTTTTTGATCTGATTCATCGGGAGTTTTATATTTATATAATCTGTTTGATATCAGAGCAACAAAAACTGAAGTCCTTTACCCCATGACTGATAAAGACGACGTTACAGTCAAGGATTGAGAAGTGCTTGAATTTCCGTCACGTGTCTCTGATCAAATACATGTTTTAATACAAAGATTCAGCTCTTTTTAATGCCATCAGTTTAAAAGAATCAGAATTGGTATTTTTTGTCAAGAACATTTGATTATAAACTCTTAAAAACAGCAAAAATTCAGGTTTTTATTCTTTTAAACCAGTGTAAACCCAGCTATTACTGTATGAAACCAGTGTGAATCCAGTTTTATCTATTTTAAACCAGTGTAAACCCAGCTATTACTGTATGAAACCACTGTGAATCCAGTTTTAACTCCTTTAAACCAGTGTAAACTTATCAATTACTGTATGAAACCAGTGTGAATCCAGTTTTATCTATTTTAAACCATTGTAAACCCAGCTATTACTGTATGAAACCACTGTGAATCCAGTTTTAACTCCTTTAAACCAGTGTAAACCCAGCTATTACTGTATGAAACCATTCAGAATCCATTTTTAACTCCTTTAAATCAGTGTAAACCCACATAACTGTATGAAACCAATATGAATCCAATTCTTCTTCAATTAAACTAGTCTTAGCAAATTAGGGCAATAGTTGAACATATACCAAATTAATAAATCAGTGCTTAATGCAGTGGCCGCTGAACTGCTGGAAGTGTTTAGAGAGGCTGTTTACAATCCATAAAGCCATACATTTAATTGAAAGACACTTTTTTTAAAGGTATTGAATAAACTCATCTTAATTCCTGATTTTTAAAGTGTTTTCAGAGGTTTGAGGAGATTCTTTGGGTCAGAAATTATTTTAAAAGAAAGAAGAGTCTGTGATTGTATTCTGTCGTTCCTTAAAAACATTCAGGTTTAAAACAGACTTTTGTGGTTTTATTCTTTGACTCCGCCCCCTCTCAGATCATGTTCAACCTGGACCGAGTCCACATCATCCTGGACGAGATGATCCAGAACGGACACATTGTGGAGACGAACAGGAGCCGAATCCTCGCCCCGCTCACCGCTTTGGACAAGATGGCGGACGGCTGAGATCGACAGACTGTTTCTGATTGAATGTTTCTGCAGAGTTCAAGGGTCAACTTAAAGGTCTGAGGTTCTGCAGGGGCGAGGATCAGACCTGCTGCTTCATGGACAAAGGACGAGGGGTCAAAGGGACGGCGAGCGTTCTGTGAAGAAAAGTCCATTTGGAGTTTAAGTCTGAGGTCACCAGCTGAACAAAAACCTCCCGGATAATCCATCTGTAAATATTGATCATTAAAATGTTTTATTACTTTCTTTGACTCCTCTTGTGTTTAAATCCAGTTATTACTGTACTGAACCAATGAAATCCCAGTTTAAACACTTTAAAACCAGTGAAAACCCAGTCATTTCTGTATTAAACCATTTACACCCAATTCTCAAAAGACAGTTTAATCCCAGTTTTAACACTTTAAAACCAGTGAAAATCCAAATGTGACACCTTTGTCCCAGTGAAAATCCAGCAATTAGTTGATTAAACCAGGGAAATAGCAGTTGTGCCTCTAGTTAAAAGTGTAAACAAATTTAAGTAAATATCCCAGTAGCAACTCTTATCTATTGCATATTTTGTATATATACTCAAGTCAATTTTGCACTGTTTTCTACCTATTTTTATACTTAATTTTATCCCTCCTGACATTTATTTTATTCTTGTTCTAACTATATGTTGTTTTTGCACCAATTTACCAAGTCAAATTACTTGTATGTGCAAATGTACTTGGCAACAGATACAATTCTGATTCTGATTGAGAGTAAGTCAAGTAGTAACCATATTCAACCTACTTAGTCATATTACACTGGTCTACACACCCAATCATACTAAAAACGGTGAAAACCCAGTTCTGACTCTTTCAAACCAGTGTCAATCCAGTTTTGACCTCTTAAAACCAGTGTGAATCCAGCTTTTACTTCATTAATCCAGTGTAAACCCAGTTAAGACTCTTAACAGTGGGGTAAATTCAGCTCCTACTTAATTAAAAACCAGTTAAATCTGAGTTGTGACTCCTTTAAATGAGTGTAAATCCAGTTTTTACCTAATTTAAAAAGATCATAGAAGTCACTGAAACGTCCCCTTAAACTGGAATTCTATCTCAGACAGTTTAAAGATCTTCAGTGACCTGTTTATACGTTTTTAAATAAAGCTTTAGGATCCATGTAAACAGATTTAAGTTACAAACAGAAGACGCGAGGATGATGATCATCCACAGACCACAGGAGGCAAGTTTACTTCATACTTTGCAAACATTTTAATGATTATTTTTTTGGAGCATACACATTTGAAAATATCTGTTTACCTCAAACTGCAACTTGAGTTAAATAAATGTTTATAATATACAAAGAAAATACAAGGAGAGCAGAGCTTTTACATTTGTTTTCTTCTCTTGATGTGCCTCACACACGGCCAGTGTTTGTCTCTACAGCGTCATCGTAAAAGAACACCAAATGCACTCCGACCTTTGACCTCTACAGCCGGTCAGAAACAACCCGAAAACTGTCGCACGCACACACACGGAAACGAAAAAGCAATAAAACAAAATAAAAACAAAAAAGGGGGAGGGGGCGGGGCATGATTGTTTGGAGGAGGAACAAAAGCTACGAGTCAAACCAGGCACTAAACCGAGGACAGACAGAGGAGGGGCACACGCACACAGCAGCTCAGGGAGGACGACCATGAAGGAGGCGGAGCTTAACGGTTTGATTCTGCAACATAAACCCTCCTCTTCGTCCTGCAGCAGGCGCTCGCTCGCTCAGTCAGTCAGTCAGTCAGTCGGCTGGTTTTTGATTGGCTGGCTGATCTGTCGATCACGCGGCGAAGGCGGCGGGTGGCGGCGGCGGACTCTTGGAGCATGCTCAGTGTGGCGGGCGGGGCGGCGGAGTGGGAGGAGGAGGAGGAGGCGGTCAGTTCAGATGGAAGCCTTTCTCCATGGTGGCAGCTAACAGACGCTCCCTCATGATGTCCTCTGAGGAATATTCTGGAAGCTTCAGGTAGTGAACGCACGTGTTCACCGACGGGTAACTCGAGTCCGTGGCGTCCACCTGAGGGAGGAAGGGAGGCAGCCAATCAGATTCCAGTATCACAGCATAATCACCCTGACAGAAAATATTCCATCATTTAAAAACAATTTAACAGGAAGTGGATCAACAGGAGGTCAACGACTCAAAATGGTGTCAGCGTGCTGAAGGAGCTTCACCGGAGCTGGCTCTGCCCGTCAACGCTGAACTTGCGTTTTTATTTTTATTGACGTACAACAAGAGAAACAAATGCACTCGCACACACCAGGGTAGCATTAAACATGCTTGTATACACCATTAGATTTAGATTTGAATATTTGAGTATAGATTTGAAAATATGGAACAAATAACAAATACAAAAAATAAAACTAAACAGACAAAACAATGAAAACAAAAATATCTATACGCATTATATATAATTAATAAATAAAAAAATACTTAGACATAGTTTGTATATAATAATTAAACTGGTCATATAAACATAAAAATAAATAATAGGAAATAAATAACAGTAAAAATAAAATATGTTTACGTATAAATATTAAATACTTAAACATAGTTTGTATAAAATAATTAAACTGGTTACATAAAAATAAGAATAAATAAAAATTAATATTATTTGAGAAATAATAGTAAAAGTAGAGAGAAAGCAATTTTTTGGCTTTACTATCACTACTAGTAGACAAAAAACATGTACTAGTACTACTAGTGAGATACTTTGAGTTTACCAGAAGTACTAGTAAAACAAAATCGTCTACTAGTAGAAAATTTTGTGTTACAAGTAGTACTAGTAGACCTAATGCAAATGAAGTAGGAGGGATTATAACCAAATCCAGAAACCCTGACTGGTTGTAATATTTTGGAAAGCCAATGGGAAGCCTGAATTTGCTTTTCCCGCCCCCTTATTAACATACAAGGCTTATTGGTTGTACGAGTGAACATTTTTAGGTCTACTAGTAGTACTAGTGACACTTTTTGCTTCACTAGTTAAGTCTACTTGTGCACTAGTTGACCAAAACTGAGTACATGTACTCCAAATTTGAGTTCTAGCAGAGCTGATCTATGGTTGATATCACCGATATCAGTTCTATCTTTGTATAGCAGGATTCAGGAAACTTTTAATTTCAGCACTTCCACACTGAATCGCTCCTTCAGAGATGAAGGACACTGAAAATCCAGAGCTGGGACCTCAGTTTCAATCAAATAAAAGAAAAGAAAATCACAGTCTTCACTTGTTTCCTCCAGACTGAAGCTAACTTTAGCCGTTTGATAATAGTCGACTTTACCTTCCTGACGATGGTGAGGCGGGGGTGCAGGTTGGCGAGGCCACCAGGGGGCAGCGTGGAGCAGCCGGTGGTGAACTGCAGGAATGCTTTCCTCTCGTCGGACGACATCCCGCAAAGAACTCTGACGAATCGCAGGAAGCCAGGGCTGAGGGGGCGGGGCAAATGTGACGTCAGCGCTGGTTAAAGTACCACCACACACCTGTCTGTCAGAGTGTGAGACTCACCTGTCTCTGGTGTAGCCCAGCTTTGGCTCTGTGTAGTTGATGATGTCATCAGCAGTCCAGGAAGGTGATTGGTTACCGCAGAGGATCATCTGGACCTCCTTATGGCTGAAAGAGCTCAACTTCTCCATCGGGAACACTCGGTTAAAACCCTCTGAGGATGAGGACACAAGGAGGGAAAATGAGGGAGGAGAGGAAACAAGGAAAGGAGATGAGGGAACAAGAAGATTAGTGAAGATTATTGATTATTTTTACTTATTCATTTATGTTTTTTTAATCATTTATTTTCATTATTTTATTTATTTATTTTATTATTTATTTTTTTATTGTATTTTTTAAACATATTCTTTATTATTTGTTTATTCTTTTTTTCCTTTAATTTGGGTTTATTTGTTATTATTATTGCTATTTAAGGTTTTTTGCTCCTATTCTGTATTTATGTAAAGCACTTTGTGCTAAATATGTTGTCTGAAAAGTGCCATACAAATTGAGTTTGATTGATTGATGATCTTTTTTTTTTCCAACTGATCTGTTCTGGTATTCTCCCTCTTTTCACCTCTCTAGCGCCCCCTCATGGCTGATCAGTGCTGATTAAACACAGCTGTCATAACTTACTGATCCAGTGAGAGGAATATTATAAAATAACTTTCCTGCAGCAGCCTGATGATTTTCAGTAATTTTCAAGTCCACCACCAGATGGTGCCGTGCACAGGTGTGTTCAGATACATATCTGGAGGAGTTTAGTGTGTTTACCTCTGAAGGCCTCCATCTGTTTCTGGATGCCCGTGTGCATGCAGAAGTCAAACATCAGCTCCACGTACTCCTCAGCGTTCTCCATCGTCACCATCTGCAGGGAGCACGGATACACACCATCGTTAATTAATGACTTCACAAATGAAACAAAACAGATTCTGTTGCTTCAATTATTTGTCGCTGGGCTCTCATTTGAACACAGCTCTGCTTCTGAGAGATAGCGGCGCTCTTCCTCGTCACTCTTCCCTGACCAGAAGAGGCGGGACTTCTGTCATTCGCTTTATAAACAACAACGGCGGAGGTGAAAAGGAGCTGACTCGTATTAACAAGGGAACTTCATACTGGTCTTCAGCTTCTATCAGAGGGAGGACTTGATGTCTTCACTCTGGTTCTGTTTTCTTCTGACATTTCAGTGAATTAACCCCTCCCAAATATTATTAATATCTTTATTTGTATTTCAAGCTTAAGTCGTTATTTTTTTTAATATGATAAATTATATTTTTACTGCAGTTTTTAATAAAGTGACATTTTTTGTCATTAGGGACAAGTAAGTGAGTTTATTAAAGAAACTCTTTATCAGAAAAACACTGAGTGATTTTTAACCTTTGCATGGGTGCAACCAGGAAAGTGAAAAATGCTCCCTGTGGACAAAAGCCTTAATTCTACAGGGACAGTGTACATAAATTAACTTTTCTATAAATATGCCAAAATCAGCCAAACAGAGAGTTTCCATCTGCAGTCCCTGGGCACATGTTAAAAAACAGACTTCCTAAGAATAAAAAAGTAAATTCATTTGGTTTATGCACAAAATATAAGAAAGAAATGTGTCAAACCAACTTAAGGGGAAGATTTTTATACTTAAAAATAAGCAAAGATGAATAAAATAAAAGGTGAGCGTTTAAAATCCAAGGACAAATTCCAGCACTTCTCAAGCTCTTTAAAGGTGCTTTTATTTTTAATTCAAGCACCCTTTAGTTGTGGCTAAATACAAATAAACAAATGCACTAAAACATCATCAATCTGAATTTGTCACTTATAAATTATACACAAACATGCTGCTGCAGAGGCTTTTTTTTATTTCTCTATCCAGCCTTAAGTGTAAAATGAGATGAAATTCAAGCACTTTCAAGCCTTGGAAATGCTGCGTTAAGCGCTTCAAAGTAGTTTAAGCACCCATCTGAGCCCTGAATAAATGGTTTTGATAGTGTAAATTCAGGATGGATTTTGTGTTTGTGTGTTGTTTTTGTACCTCGTCGTCTCCGTTTGGTTTTAGGTCCACAGCTGAGAATCCGTGAACCTTTGAGGACGGGCAGAACTGGAAGTTCAACCTGAGGACAGACAAACAGAATAAGACAGAGATTAGAGAGACAGATATTTGCTGCTGCCTTTGTATATTTTAATTTGCAGCCACGTTTTTCAGCTTAATTAACCACTTTAAGTAATCCAGACACTCTTATGGAAGAGGACTGCTCTGCTTCTCATGCAGGAGCAGAGTATGAAATGAAAACTGCTGCCTTAAAGAAATCCAGGAGCCTAACACTATAAGGAGAAACAGAGCCTAATGTGAGTCCACCTGAAGTCCTCAAACACCTCATTCAGCCTTTCAGACCATTACTGAGGATCATCTAACCAGTGTTAATTTTGTTGACTAATTATTTTTGTCAGATTTCATCAACAACCTTTTTCCCCTGATGAAAACTAGACAGTAACTAATAAAAACAAGTGCACATGGACAACAACTCTATTAAACTAAATTAACTGACATTTTCATCAACAAATAAACACTAGACTAAAATGTTAGAGACTTAATCCAATCAGACCTAATTTGGTCATGTAGAAAGTAGGGACAAGTTAGGAATATATCCAATCACAGCTACTGTGGTTGTGTGGAAAGGTTGGATGAGTTAAGAGGGACATCCAATCACAGCTGCCTTAGCTTGGTGGTGGTGGGATAAGTTGTGGAGCGATCCAATCAGAGCTCCTCTCTTTATGAATTGATATATTCATGTAGAGCAGGTTCACTGTTTGTCAGTTCTGGTATTGTAACTGAGATGCTCTGCCAGGTAGCCTAAATAAAGGTGACTGCATTTCACACAAAAGTTCAATTTGTTTCTGTTCATTTATACATTCAGACTTTACTAGCATTCAATAAAGGGTTATTAGATGTTTCCGTTTATCCAAGCATGAAACATGACTTCAAAAATTTAAAGAAACATAAAAAATGCCTTACCTTTTACACTTCATATTTTAGTCGACTAAATTCACAGTAGATTTCATCGACTAAAATGTTGTGAAATTCCATCAACTACAACTAGGCTAAAATTAAGCAATTTAGATGACTAAACTATGTCTAAAACTAGAAGATATTTTAGGAAAAAGACTATAACTGAATGAAAAAGTGCTGTCTAAACCACGGTGCTTGTGTGTGTTTACCCGAGGTCCTCGATGCTGAGAGGGGGTCCAGAGCCGAGCGGGTTCCTCAGCATCAGGTCCTGCAGTCTGGTGTTCTTCTCGTCTTCACTTAAACTCTTACTGGACAAGATCTGCCTCCTCTTCACCGCCAACTCCTTCACCTCCTTCAGGAAACTCGCCCTGCACGAGGAGGAGGAGAAGGTTATAAAAGAGAGATAAAGGACGACAAACACTCTCTTATTGTTTCTTAGTTAAGCACCGCCTCCCTGCCTCACCTGTGCGGGTTGACGAGCTGGAAGTCGTCCCAGGTGAGGATGCCGTGGTACCAGGCGGGGGGTTTGGGTTTGGGTGGGTCCATGATGAATTCAGACTTGGAGTCCTCGTCGAAGCTGCCGACGGAGTAGGTCTCCTGACTCTCCTCGGTGGACGCCTCGGATGTGACCTCTGACAGCAGCAGGAAGGGCGTGAGGTGCGGCCGCTCGGGGTCGTGGGTGGAGCTTCTGGACTGGTACAGCAGCTTGCTCATGTTGGACTTGATGTCGCCCATGCAGAGCAGCTTGAAGAACGGCTGCGACACGGGCAGGTCCACCAGCCGGTTGTCTTGGATGCATTTCGCCAAGAAGATGCCGAGGAAGTGGAAGAGCTTGGTGATCCGCTCCAGCTCCTCGCTGTCCTGAGGGAATGGGGCGGGGAAGAGGCCGCAGGAGCGCTGCACGTAGTAACCAGGAGGCTTCAGGCCACCACCGAGGTCCACCTGAGACAAAAAAAAAAAAAAAAGAGGACGTGCCTTTAGTAAGGAAGCTTAAAGGCTGGAGAAGGGTTACTATTATATCAGGAATTAAGATTTTAAGTGATTCTAGTGGAATAAAACTACACTGACAGCAAAAATGGAGGTGCTAAATACCTAAATATGCATAATTATGTTTATTATTGTTTAATACAAACAAAAACCAAAGGCAAACTCCTGTCCAGTAAAATGAAAAAACAAAGACAACATTTTGGTACTAGGATGCTGCCTATGATGTGTGCAGTCCTGAGAAAAAGAGAATAAAGACCCATTTTTATATTCTCATTTAAACTATCAACACATCTCTGGTGGTGGTTTTTCAGGGTTCCCACTCTTTTCTAGAAATTACTTTACAGGACGTTTTCCGCCCCAGAGGTCTGATTTACAACATGTGCAGTCTACGGCTACAACAAATCTATGAAAAAACCATTAGTTCAGCAGTTATTCACGAAAATCGCATTTTCCGTAATGGCGGTTTTCTTCTGGATCTAGTTCCACAGCTTTTGAAGATACAGCAAATCTGTTGGCATCTTCCAGATTCCACAGTTTCTTGGCTATGTAATGGAGTTTGTTGTGTGTTTATAGCTCATTTGTTTTCTTCCTATGATGAAAATCCCAAAGGTCCCCTATTTTTTCATATTCTGGATCATAGTATCCGGAATTATTCCTTTATCCGGATCAGTCTTTGATATACTGTAGAGCATGTTAGAAACTTGTCCTGTATTTTTTTCCCAAGTGCCCTGACCATTATTTGTGGAGTTATATGCAGAAATGTTGAAAATCTCCCAATGTTGAAGAATCCTTTAAAAAATTCCTGGATCCAGACGGAGATCCGGATCGCTTCCAAAATCTAATCATTTGTTCCTTATCCCAATCCGGACATTCCCTGAAAATTTCATCAATATCCGTCCATAACTTTTTGAGTAATGTTGCTAACTAACTAACAGACAGACAGACAAACAAACCCTCCCAAAAACATAACCTCCTTGGCGGAGGTAATAAAACCTAAAATATTTATTTCTAACTCTTGGGCATGAACATTGTCTGCTAGCTAGTTTTTTTTAGTCTGGCTTTTATGTAGTGTCTTACCATTATTACTTTATGGTTCATACTTATTTTTATCTTTATTTACTCAGCTTTCTTACAAATACATTTTGTTGATTTACTGTTTAAGTATCCTAAATTTCATAATTTTATAAATGGGGAGGATAAATAATTTTTCAGGACATTTCACTTCTTTTTGTCATTTTCCATATGTTTTCCATGACTGGAAAATTGGTCAATCATTTTCCAGGTTTTTCAGGACGCATGGGAACACTGTTTTTGATTAAAATACGACTCAAGATTCTTTTTGTTCTTTTAAAGCTCTGATAACACACCAGATAAACTTTTATAAAGGATAACAGGCAAGGGCAACAGTATCTTTGAAGGTTTGGAGAGGGTGCAACCTTCAAAAATATATCCAGAAGGTGATTGGTCGATTGTTCTTTCAATCACATGATGGAGCATCCTGGGGCTGCTGCTGCAGAGTAAAGTACATGACACGAGCCATTTCATGAGACAAACTGTCGCCAAAACCCGTTGGGACAGAGGCGAGAACATGTTTTTCATGGAGACATGTCTTCAGTGATGTTCATCGTTCTTTATTTAACACTAAAAGCTTCTAAAGCAGCCTTTATTTTGATAGGCCTGCAGCCGCTTCTCAGTCTACACTGAATCCACAGTTTGAGGAGAGCCTCTGTTTCTTCATCTCACCTGTCTGGACTCATCGTCAGGGGAAGTCGTCGTCACACAACCAGATCCCGAGAGACGTCCTCTGAAACTCTGCAGCAACCAGAGCGTAAAACTCCAGAGTTGGACCCAGACCTGTTCCCTCCTCGCCCTGAAACTCCACCTGGAGGGTAGATAATGATTTGATGTCAATATTTCTAATAAACAAGAGTTTTTAAAGCAGCTGATGTGGAAAAAGCACCATCAGGACACAAAGTCCATCTGCTGATGGAGACTTGAACAACCCTGAGCCCAGAGTCAAACCCTTCTTATTAGAGCCTGAGCACCAAACAGTGAAGAAGACACTCTTAAAATCGGACCTTTACGGGGTCAAAATCAGACTTTTGTCAACTCAAAACCAGCTTCAGGTCAGGTACATCCCTACCATGAAGTGTTATATTAAGGCTATAAGTGCAGAAATGTTGTATTTATGGATCTATAACAAAAAAAAACTATTAGTTTTGTTTTATACAATCCAATATTCCTGATTTAAAAATGTAGCAGTGATGTTATTTGACTTTCTTCTACACTCCTAGAGAAACTCCTGTCAGCCTTTTGGGCCTATCAGATGGGCCCTTTTTCTTCTTCTCTTGTTTTCTATAGGGCAGCTAAAAGGTCCTCAACAGAAAACGCAGCGACCTGTCATTTCCCAAAAAACTAAATGTGGATCTTTCAACATTCAAGACAGAAATTGCATCCAAAAGTGTCACTAATACCTTAATAAATACGTAAAAGATCTCTGAAGTAAGTCCCTCAGCAAACTATTTATTTTTTTATTTTCTAATTTAAATATAAATATGTATTTTTCCCACCTCTCTTTACCTCACCACCAGAGGCCAGATGAACTTATATCATTAGTATGATTTTGTTGTTACTCTTGTGTGTTTATACATTTGTGCGATTTATGTTTTATCAGTAAATGAAACTGTTATACTCTGTGGCACATGAAAATAAAAATAAACATTACGTAAAAAAAAAAGAATAGAATAGAATAGTTCTTTATTACCACTATAAACACACTTGTTAGGCATCAGAATTTCTACAGTGAAACATAGTTTGGCATCCTCTGTGGCAGCAAAGAACACAAAAATGAATAAACATATTAAAAAATGGCTTGTTCATAAAATAATCAGTATGTGGTTTGTTTAAGGCTCTGTGATATTTGTTTTATCTCTGGTTGTACAACTTTTACTACATACATCCAACATCATTACAGCATTAATATTCTGACAGCCAAACAAAGAAGTCTTCACCTTGTTTGTGTTTATCAGGGTTCAGATTCCAAAATTCCAGGTGGATCCCAAAAAGCAGAAAATGGCTCAATTTAAATTAAAGATTCAAAAACTGGCTCTAGTTCTGAATGCGAGTTCAGCCTCGCAGGAAATTTAACATCTTATCGCTGTCACCAAATAAAAAAAATGAAGCCCTGAAAGTCCAATCCATCGGGAGGAAAACACACGTGGGTGGAGGCTTTATAGCTATGACATCATAGACACCAGGAAGTAAAAACAGATTGTAGACAGAGGGAAGATAGAGACCAGGGTTTGGGTCTGAGGGGTCCCCTGCCATACCAAGGTCCACCTTTGGTTCCCTCAACTCCAAGAAAATTCCCCTGACCCTAATTACACCGATTTTCCAGGGCAGGGAAACCTTTAACAAACATTACGTGAATTTGGTAAATAAATATTAAGTGTGAATAAATTTGCAGCCCAAACCGTCGTCGGCTCACCTCCAGCACAGACTTCCTGTCGGCGTGCAACTGCATCACAGACTCCGCCCACTCCATCATGGCCTCTCCGCGGGGGACTTTGACTCGCTCATGCTTTAATCGGCCCACCCTGAACTCTCCGGGGTCGTCCCGTCGCACCGTGGTGGATGGCCGAGATCGCTCCATGGTCGCCTCGCGCCGGTTTTGAAGCCACACGATCGCCCTGATAATAAGACATTAGGTTGGTGTTAAAATTCCTCCAAAAGCAGATTTAAAGACCAAAACTTGATTTATTCACTCAAAGAAAAAACTTTAATTAAAGTGGAACCATCTGCCTCCCTGTCCGTTTTTATCATCATCTTTTCTCCTTGGCTTTTGACATCATGTGAGATGTTACGACTATTTTTATTTGTTTTATTTGCTATTTTGTATTGGTTCATTGTTTTTACCTTGTTTTAACTGTACAGCTGTTTTATGTCGCTTAGTGTGTTCTTTTATTTAATTTTATTTTTTCTTATGCACAGCACTTTGGTCCACTATGGTTCTTTTAAAGTGCTTTACACAGAAAACAAAATTGGATTGGACTGGAAAGTGTCAAGACAACAAACAACAGATTTAACTCAGAGGGCTGAAGGAGGAACGTTTGTGTTATTTTCTTTGCTGTTGATGTGCAATATTTAACAAACCAAATCAAAAACCATTTCATATTTTGAGACATTTTCCTTCTGACATTTCTTTTTCGATTTATTTGCACATTAAAGCTTCACTTTCAGCAAATTATTCACACATGGCAGCAAAGTTATGAGGAGAAGTTGAATAAGAAACAGTCTTCGTGATGGACAATCATTGTTTTTAAAAATGAGTTGTTAATCGAGTTGCCATCTTTGACATTTCAGTTTAAGTGATCTTAAAGTTTTTGAATTCATGGCGGTGTCACGAAGTGTTGACCAAGATGGTTTTGTTCAAAGTTGAGGCAAATTTGGACATTTTGCAGATTTTTGTAATGACTGTCAAGTTTTTATGGACTTCATTGTAGGATGTTGACATTTTTCTCACAATGTTATTATTGAGCATCAATGGTATAGTACATAGATACAGATATCAAGGTATCACAATGCTCATATTTTAATTTTAACACCCCCTCCCATCTCCAGGACATGTTGGACACCAATCCAGTGAGAAGGAGTGATTAAATGAAAATCATACATATATATTGTTAGTAGTAACAGCAATAAAATAATAAAAATAACAAACAAATGTATCAATAAGTAAATACATATTCAAATATAAACATGAGGATCCATTTTTGATTGTCTGTCGCCCTCAAATACTGCAAATCTTCAAATAAAAACCAATTATGTCTTAAAGCCAAGTCTAAATTAGAGACACATCAAAACAAGTAAAATAAATGGGACATCGTCTTTCAAATCTAACTGCAATAACTGTGCCAGCTCGCTAAACCACAGATGGATTTTTTATTTCTGATGTAGTAGTATTCTTCTACATGCTGTTAGTGTTGTAAAAGCAATTATGTTCTTTTAATTTCTCCTTCACATTGCATGTCTTCTACCTGTGGTACCAAATACTGCCACAGCTGCATCGGGTTGGAGATCGAGAGGATGTTCACATTTTTTGAGGCTGAAACCTCCTGTGCATGCTTAGATATGTTCTTTGGTTTATTCAATCTTCTATTTGGACTCACCTGGATGCTCCGAACGCCGTGCAGGTGAAGTAAAGCTGTCTGGTCTCAAAGGGGATGAGGAAAGGACACTTAGAGGTGAGCTGTTCACACCAGTCGGGCAGAGCTCCACTGGCCAGAGCTAAAGGCTCCTGAGAAACAAACACTCAGTTTAATTTCTACTCCTGGAAGAAACTAAGAAAGAAAAAATAAAGATCAAAAACATGTTTATTCTGCAGAAACACTGACCTCTATCTGCTGCAGGATCTTCGTTGTGATCTTCTTACTGGTGAACTCCTCAGGAGACGCATTAAATTGCAGCTCGTCAAAATCTTAAAAAAAAAACCAAACAAAACCCTCAATATTAATTTATATTAATAGAATTTAATATTAATTTCCCAAACCGGCCTTTTTACCACCATGAAACAGCCTCAGAGCTCAACAACTTAACAGTTTTAATCCCAGATTTTGTTTAATTTGCAACAAAATATAGAAAAACGGGTCATGGACATGGACAAAAAAATGATTTAAATAGAATTGAAAGTATGCGTATTTTCTTACATTTCCCACACCAGGTTACACAAATAGAAAAAGAAACAGAATAAACCTTTATTTATCCCACACGGGGAAATTTGCAGCGAAGGGGACAGCAATGATAAATAAAAAATAATCCAAATATAAAACAGTACGTGCACTGTTATAAATATAAAGACTACACTATAAGAAGAGTTATTTACACATTTACAAAGTAAATGCACATGGGACACAAGTAGCTCTTCTTTAACTAGTCCATCTTAAATTTACACAAATAAAAATTGTTTATTTTAAACCCTTATACTCACCATTTCTTAAAACAACCAGAACGAGCATTTTTATTCACCATTGCTCATTTTAAAGTGTCAAAAACTTCACTGAAGTTGGTTTACATTTTGTGAGCCCACAAATTAATTCACTTATTTAATTCTAATTTTTTTCACTTTTAGGGACCTTAAAAGGGACCTTAAAAACCTTCAAATCTTGGACTTATCATATGACCCTGCCCGGTATCTCCTCACCTTCTTGGAGCGTGCGAGCATTGGAGGCGGCGTCGCCCCCGATGATGTAGAGGATCCTCAGCAGCTGCAGGACATCCTCGACCCCGCAGGCGTTCTGGCTGCAGCCCGCCTTCGCCTGCGCCACCTCCCGGGCCACGCCAAGGATCTCACTGCTCTGATTGGCTGTCACGGAGCTCGGGCTGAGACCGCCGGAGCGACCGCCGATGCTGATGCTGTGTTCACACAAATCCTGCAGGACAGGGTCAGGCAGAGTTGGATTTTTGTGTTTTTAATGTCAGTTTGTGACATTTTAAAGCATCTGACAGCTCGGAAATGATGCACTACTAAGTTTAGCTGATTGAAATTAATTTGAAATGAACACAAATGTTTAGTCTCGGCCCTTTGCTGTGAGCCACTGATTATAAACCTACAGCTTCCTCTTAGATACAAATGTCAACTCTTAAGTCTAATTAAACACATTTTTATGTTGTGTACAGGTACACACATCCTTACTTTTCACTTTTTTAATTGTCTATGCTTCTCTAAAAATCAACCCCAGCTATTACAACTTTCAGGATGATTGAACTGTAAATTACAAGCAAATAATTTAAATTATTTAACTGAATTATTGAGCTTTTCGTTTGGATCCTGAACAAGAGTGAAACTCCTTCCAGGTCAGTGCTTTAGTGGGCCTTAAGTTCACCAGGTCGTGTATCAGTATCTTTAAAACAGTATTCAGCTCCTCACCATCTTCCCGCTCTCCTTCTCCTTGTCCGAGTCCTTCAGCTCTCTGTACATGATCCTGCAGGAGGACAAACAGCCGTATTTGAGACCGCACATCTTATAAAACAGATTAAAAAACACGTCTGTCCCTTTTCTTACGTGTACGTGGGCTCCCAGATCCGCCTCAGTTTGTCCGTCTTCACGGCCCCGTTGCAGGAGAGCTGCAGCAGCCGCTGGACGTAGTAGAAGATGGTGGATTTGTAGTTGGACAGAGGAAGCTCCACCTCCCGGGTCGTACCCAGACCGGCCACCTGAGGACACATGAATAAAACAAATTAAACATCTATTTTTGATTGTTTGTCACCCTTAAATACTGTAAACCTTTAAAAGCCAATCACAGGATTCAACCATGTCACTTTTTACCTGCTACTGACAAGTTTTAAAGCCAAGTCTAAATTAAAGGCCCCATGAAAACGAGTACAATAACTGGGACATAGTCTCAAATCTTTGCTGTAAACAGGATTTAGTTGATAATAACTGAAGGCCTGTCTTGTGATGCCATCAAACTCAGACAAAGGATCAGTTCAAAGACTGAAGTGAACTTAATGAAATCCATCTTTTAATTTACCTAATTAACTAAATAACTCTGTAAATATCTGGAAGAGTTCAGACAGCACAAACTTCTGGTATTTCCAACACTGAGTTACTGTTAAAAATACAGAAAACAGCACCATCTCATGCTGTTAATAATCAATCAATCTTTATCTGTATAGCTCCAGTTCATAACAGTGTTATCTCAAGACACTTTACAACAGAGCAGGCTGAAGACAAACTCTTCATTTATAGATACACATATATGCATATATACAAATACATATACTAAATATATTTGTATATACACATCCATCCACCCATCCAGAGATGGATCCATCCAGGCAGAGACAAAGGGACTGAAAATGTGAAAAACCCATGGACACCCAGATCATAAATCTCTCTCATCACATTAGTCTCTGCTGAATAAATATTTTAAGAAGTCCTGAAAAACAGGATCCACATCTGGACTCAGATCACCACCATAATCACTTCTTCCTTACAACATGACCAACACTCCCTGAAGTTTCATCAAAATCACTCTTAAATTTTGAGCTTTCCTGTTAAAAAACAAAAACAAACAAATGTCGGCAAAAATATAACCTCTTTGGTGGAGGTTACTAAAATTCTGCTCCTACTGAAACCCATCAGTATATTTATGTTTTTGGTTTCTTACCTTCAGCGTAAGAGCGAGGTGCGGAGACGGCGCACACTCCACCTCCTCCTGAACCTCCGAACGAGGAGTTCCTGAAAAAAATAAACATTAAATCAATTAAAACAATACATGAACCAACTTAAGTCTGCAGCAAGAAAATAAAATAACCAAGGATTTTAAAGTCACGTTGAGAAAGTTTTATAACTTTAAGCTCAAGAACAAAACCCAAAGAAAGAGGCTGCTAGTCAAATTATAAAAAACATATTTCAAGTATTGAGTTTGTTCCATAAATTAGAAACACAGACATCTGATTTTGTGTTTTTCCTAAATGTGGTCAAATAAAATTTTGCACTTTTTTCTACCTATTTTTCTACTTTATTTTATTCTCCTGACTCTTAATTTTATTCTTATTCTAATTATATGTTGATTGTTTTGCACCAGTTTACCAAGTTAAATTCCTTATAATGTACTTGGCAATAAATACCAATTCTGATTCTGGTTCTGATAAAGATGGTCTGGTCTGGTTCTGGTCCAAAACATCACCAACAGAAGAAGATAAAACTCCCTTCAAAACAGTCTAAACTTTAGTAAAGCATATTGTTTATTTCTATATTTAAATGGCATTTACTGCTTTATCTAAATAAATGTTTATATGAGATACCTGGTGGAGGGATCTCCAGGTCGGTGGTCTGCTGGACGTTGGTTCTTCCTGGTCTGGGGTCAAAGGCGGGGACAAGAGCTGAGAACTGTCTCTTCAGGACAAAGTCGTCGTCCCATGTTCTCCTGCGTCCTCCTTTGGTCTCATACTCTTCCTCCTCCTGCAGGACAGTGAACACACACTTATCACCTCCTCCTGTGACTCCACCCACCCTGCATCTTTGTGAATGAACAAAGACACGCGACATTACCAGGACCTCCTCGTACTCCTGGTCCTCCTGATTGTCATCTTCGTTCTCGTCGTCATCGTCGTCGGGCTCTGGGAGATCTTCCTCATCGTCCAGCTCGGCCAATAGCGTGTTGGCGCGACAGCTGTCCAGGAAGTCTACAGGAAGTGAGGACATGTGATGTTAAAAAGGTGAAAGCTGAAAGTGAAGAAGAACTGGGTTGATAGAGCATTTTAATGAGCGAGTCAGTTTGCTGACATGCAGGCGAGTTAATCATCACACCACGTCCATACTGAGGCTAGCTAAGCATTAGCTATGAGTGTTTTCACACACACCCGGAGGCCAGGTGAGATGATTTATATGGTGATGGATTATCTAGACCCACCATCACCACAATCAAATTTTACATCAACTTAAAAAAACTAAATTTGATTTGCCTCGTGCTCCTGTGACAGAGCACTCTGACGTACATCAGGTCTTAAGGGGGAAAACAAACTCCGAGAACATCAGCACTGTTCATCAAATGGAGTCAAACTCACTGGTATCTCCCCAACAGACTTAAGACAGACAGGCCTCTGCTCAGGGAAAATATACCTAAAAATCATTGTTGAAATCAGTAGATTGACATTAACAAACAAACTTAACAAGCCCTAACAAGTGGACGTTATAGTCTATTTTATATTCTTAATATTTACCCTTTTTTCTTATTTTATATTGTATATAAATATAGGATTTTTTATAGGATGAATTTCCCATAAATTGTTTGTAATATCTGCAAACTGTACAAAGTTTTACCTCATCAACCTTCAATAAATCAAAAGAATAAATAATTAAAAAATAAAGTCTTGTTTTTCTTGCTTCACATCCGTTTCTAACACTATTAAGATTGTAGCCATGAAAGGAATTAAGAAAAGTGAATCTGTTGCATCCCAGGAAGATAACGCATGCATTTGATTTAATTTACTTCATGTACTGTGATAACTAACTTACAATGTTGACAACTCCCTCGGGAAATCAATATGAGTCTTTTTGCTTATCAATTCTTTTCACTTTGTGTTCCACTTTGAGAAAAAAACCTTTATAAGTAATACAAACCTTTTGTTTACTAATACTACTCTTCACTCGTAAAGTCTACTCGTGAGCTGACCAAAACTGAGTACATGTACTCCAGATTTGAGTACTAGTAAAGCTGAACTATGGTTGATATCACTGATATCTATTTTATGCTCAAACAGCTCTCTACAGCAGAACAGAGTTAAACAGATTATTTGTATGAATTTATGTCCACTTGGAGTTTCTGAACATCAGATGATGAAACACTGAAATAGTCCCTGCGACCCTGTGGGCCTTGAAACTGATCTAGCTAACACCCCAGCAGAAGTTCAGAGGTCGTGGTCCCTGAGGTGGGCGGGGTTAGGCAGCAGGTTAGCTGAAGCAGAGTGTGTGTGTGTGTGTATGTGTGGTCACCAACCATAGAGCGAGAACTCGGCCTCCTGGCCCGTGTCGCTCTCGCTGGACGTGGACGTCAGGCTGGTCGTCAGGGTGTTGCTTAGCAACTGTCCCACCGACAGACCGGTGGTTGCCGTGGCTACATTATTGCTGCTGGTTACAATGGAGGTGGACATGGTGACGGTGGAGCTGGTGCCGGTGGTGGTGAGGTTAGGAAAGCTCTGAGCGCCCATGAGAGGAGAAGCTGCAAACAAACAAACAAACAAACAAACAAACAAACAGAGGGAGGTTAGTTTGTCAGGAACCAATGAGACGAAGCGGCAGGTGAAGCTCAATAAGCGGCGGTCAAACAGGAAGCAGCATCGGGTTTGAGACTCGGACTCACCTCACTGACCCTTCATGGTTCTTAAAAACGTTTTTATGACGATATGAGTTTTGAGAAATTCAAAGATCTGGCACTTCCTGCTGATCCTCTGTTTATCTAGATTATACTCTCTTTTATTCTTCTTCTTGTTTCATGGTTTTTCTTATTTAACTCTTTAATTATATGCTTTTATCTACAAGCTTAACATTATTTAGGCACAATAAAATATATCATAGATTATTAGTATTACAATTATTTTTTTTTAAATGTTATTTATAAACATTATTTTTTTTCAAATTTTTTTATATATATTTGTGGGAGCATGTGTATGTAGGTGTGCACATAAGCAGCTATTTATGTGTATGTGTGTTTGTTTATGTATGTTTATATTTGTATGTTGTATTTTTTTGTTTTTTAATAAAACGTATGAGGTCCTCAGGATTGGTGATAGGGGTGTTCAGGGATGTTGGGGAATTTTTATGTTGGTTCGCATCAGTGTTCATTTTGACAGGACCTTTTAAATCAGTTTTAGTTATAGTCTTTTGCCTAAAATATCTTTTAGTTTTAGTCATAATTTAGTCATCTAAATTGTTTAATTTTAGTCTAGTTTTAGTCGATGAAATCTACTGTTAATTTAGTCGACTAAAATATGAAGTGTAAAGTGTAAGGCATTTTTTATCTTTCCTTGAATATCTGAAGTCATGTTTTACACTTGGATAAAATGAAACATCTACTAACCCTTTACTGAACGCTAGTAAAGTCTGAATGTATAAATGAACAGAAACAAATTGAACTTTTGTATGAAATGCAGTCATCTTTATTTAGGCTACCTGGCAGAGCATCTCAGTTACAATACCAGAACTGACAACAAACAGTGAACCTGCTCTACATGAATATATCAATTCATAAAGAGAGGAGCTCTGATTGGATCGCTCCACAACTTATCCCACCACCACCAAGCTAAGGCAGCTGTGACTGGATGTCCCTCTTAACTCATCCAACCTTTCCACACAACCAAAGTAGCTGTGATTGGATATATTCCTAACTTGTCCCAACTTTCTACATGACCAAATTAGGTCTGATTGGATAAAGTCTGTCAAACATTTTAGTCTAGTTTTTATTTGTTGATGAAAATGTCAGTTAATTTGGCTGATTGGTGAGAGGAGATAACCCGGATCAGTGATTATCAACTGGTGGTTCAGGGCAACATCAGGTCTCCCAACTTTTCATCTGGCCCACAGATTATTGTCAAATTCAGAGAATGTACTAGGTCAAGGATGTGTTGTAGTTATAAAGGTGCCTTTTTGCCATCAAATACAGACAATTAATAATGAAGCTCCCAATAACACTGAAACCATTTTAAAGGGAGTGACCTCATGTTTTATTTATTTACAGAAATCCCTATCTGTGGGAGTAAAACCTCAAAGTAAGAGCAGAGGAACTGAAACTCCTCTTGGTTAAAGACTGCTGCATCTGCATACAAATGCTGCAGTGTGGTATTAATGTAACGGTACTGCAGGTAGCCCCCCACCCCCGATAGTCCCAGGCAGTACAGCAGCACCAAATAGTAGGGCTGAAAGGTTTATCGTTATCAAATCATAATCACAATTTCAGACAACGCGATCATGTGATCACCAAAGCTGCAGTTCTTTTTGCAGTGCTCCTGACTGACCCAGGATCTGTTGTGTCGACTATTTTACACAAACTATTTTACAAATTTACAGGAAATGTGCATTAACGAAAGTTCTGATAAGCAGGTCAACAACACAAAGCCTCTGTTTAGGAGACGTTGGAGTATCCCTTAAACATCACTGTATCATACATCTCAAGGTCAGTGCTCTCAGTAAAATACCATAGCGTTCAATTATGTAAAAAGTATTTTTATTTACTGTCAGACTCTCTGTCCTGTCCAGATACAGATTCAGGCTAAAAATGTTCTAATGTCAAAGACTTTTTGTTCATGATGATCTGTGTAATGATCAAATTTCAGTTTTTTTCTTGACAAAATAAAGTTTATGTACCACTTTCTTTTGTTATATTCTGTTTCTGTGTTGGTGTAGACTCTTATTTTGGTAAACTGTACGTTATGTGATTTTTGTTTATTTGCTTTCTGATGGCACTTTCTCAACTGGTCCGTCTGTACTCAGCCTTTTGTTCTTAGCCTAACGTCCACTATTATAGTGTGTGTGTGTGTGTGTGTGTGTGTGTGTGTGTAGGTGGGTATGTGTGTGCGTGCGTGCATATTTGTGCATGAGTGAAACGTTGGGTGCATGTGTGTGAGTAGATGCTTTGTAAAATAGGGGTGGGTAGGTGGGTTTGAGAGAATGATTTTTTTATTTTTCTATGTAAAGCACTTTGAGTTACACTCTTTGTATGAAAAGCGCTTTATAAATAAATTCTGATTGATTTTCTTCGATTACTTGGATTTAATGTCGTTTTACTGATATTTTTTCTGTATTTACTCTTACGGTGAGGTTTGTAAATAAGCCCGCATTGGGTTTCCACCTCACCTGCACATGTGACTTCATCTTATTCACTGTTTTCTTTGACTTCTCTTTCACAGGGTTCCTTTCTAGAATTTTTTTTCCCCAAGACGTTTTCACTCCCCCACACACACACACACACTTTGCAGTGTCCTTTTCTACATTTTGTTCATTTACTCAGATTGTTATGTTTATGCCTCTTCCGCCCCAGAGCTCTGATTTAAATGATGTGCAGTCTATGGCTGTAATAAATCTATGAAATATCAGACATTCTCACACATTCTTAGAAATTAAGACAAATTTATCACAGAAAAGCGCAATGACACCCACAGATTCCAGTGTCACATAACCAACTGAAGTTACAATATTGGTGTGAGCAATTCTCAGGTTAATCCAGCCTCCTAAAAACAAGATTAAAGGCTGATGACCAATATCTCTAGTTAGCTCCACTGTATTATATTGGACTTAAAATGTATTTATTTCTAACTCTCGGGCATGAACTTGCTTAGTCTGTCTTTTACGTAGTGTCTTACTGTTATAAATTTATGGTTTATACTTTTTGTTTATTTTTATTTTCTCAACTATTTTATTAATATATTTTGTTGATTTACTGTGTAAGTATCCTAAATTTTATTTGCCATTTTGTTATTATTTCTTTTTGTCACCACTGTTTTGAGTTTTTTATTTTATTCCTTAACTTGTATTATTTTATCTCCTCATATTTTATGGCTAAGTGTGCATTAGTTACCAAGGACATTTTTGCTTCATTTCCTATGTTTGATTTTTGTTCACTAACAATGTAGAAAGAAGAGAAATATTTTTTCAGGACAATTCAAGCTTTTCCAGGACATTTTACTTTTTTCCTCATTTTCCATCTTTTCCATGACTGGAAAATTTTTCCAACTTTTCCAGGTTTTCCAGGACACTTGGGAACCCTGCTTTAACTATGTGTAAATAAATAAAAAAGTAATGGAAACAGATTATTTATCATCAGTATTAGATGATGAATAATGTGTTGTGTGCTTTAGATCACTGATTTCCTTACTGTTGGCTATACTGTAAACATAGGTAATATTGCACTGAAGCTTGATTTAAAGAAAATCGAGAATCAAATTGAAATCACATTATCTGCCAGAAAAATCTCAAGTCAGATCTTTTCCTGAAACCGTTCGGCCCTACCAAAGAGTAACTGTAACAGTACTCGAGTACTCACTGGCAGTGCTCATGACGTTCCTGCCCAGCGTGTTGGTGTTGTTGTCGCTGCTGCTGCGGCTCAGGTTCATGTTGTTGGTGGCGTTGGTTCGGGACATGTTGGGGGCGCGGCGGACGAAGGACTCCATGAGGCTGGCCTCTCTGGACGACAGGTTGGGGACGCTGGCGCTGGAGCTCATGGGAGCGCCGGCGGCCAGCAGGGAGCTGACGGACAGGCGGGCGTTGGTGGCAGAGCACAGGGGCCTCTGGGAGGGCGCGTCTTTGCTGGACGACTCCGACACCGAGCTGACGTCGGGGGAGCTCACGCTCACCAGCCCCATGGAGATCGCCGTGGCCGGGTCAGCGCCCGCCGCAGCCGCAGAGTCCTTGTTCCTGGGGTCATCTCCGGGAGCAGGAGTGTCGGCGGTGAGTGTGCCAGAACTGGACGCCGAGCCAGACCCGCCCTCTACCGCAGAGGACAGAACCACGATGGGCTCCTGCTGCTGTCCGTCGAGGCCGACCCCGCCCCCCATTAGTCCTCCGACCCCGGGGCCCTGGTCCAGCAGAAGCCCCTCGGCCCTCCTCTCCAGCCGCAGCCCGCCGGCCCCCGGCAGCCCCGCGGAGGAGCTCAGGCTGATGTCGGAGGAGGAGGCGACGCTGCAGACGGAGCTGCTGCTGCCCTTCCTGCTGGACGAGCTGCCGCCTCCCAGCGACGTGGCCCCGCCCTTGTCGGGACAGTTATTTTTCACCAGGCTGCTCCACGACTGCTGCTGCGAGGACGACGAGGTGGAGGAGGACGAGGACGACGTGGTGGTGGTCGTGCCGCCGCTGGCCGCTGGCGCCGCTGAGGGTCCCACCGCGGAGGAGGCGGGGCCTGAAACAGTGGATGAGACAGGTTTGGGTGACGGCGCTGTGGCAGCCGACTCAGGGTCGTACCCTGGAGCAAGCTTGAGGTCAAACTTCCCTTCAGCGCCCATACGGTAAGAGTTAGAGCCGCCAGCATCCCAGGTTACATCAATCCAGCCTGGATGGACAGAGAGATAGGAGGGAGACGGACGGATGGATGTCAGAGACCCGGCAGAGAGACGGAGGGAGAGAGAGAGAGGGAGAGAGAGAGAGAGAGAGAGAGAGAGAGAGAGTGGTAGAGAGAGGTAGACAGACAGCAGAGAAGCAGCTTACAGTCAGAGCAGCTCCACACGGCTCCACACTGGACCAAATTTGGCTGGAGAGCGAATCTTTAACCCTGAATCTGTCTCAATATTCACGTAAATCACCGAACAGGTTTGCAATTTTTATGCATGTGTATGAATATATTACATTTATTTTTTATCTATTTTTTTTTTTTTATTGTATTATTATTTTTCCCTTCTTGGCTATTGCTCTTGTCAAAAATTAATTAAAAAAAAGATTTTGCAGTCACAGCAAGCCTTTTCTTTTCTTTGAGTGATATTATGTGCAATAAAATCTTGAGAGGTCATTTCTTCTCATGCTTATTATTGGATTTCTTTTAAGGCTGAGTATGTCCAAGCCAAGCCCAGAGCCCTCCAGAGGTCTCCAGATGGGAATAAAAACTCAGGTTGATGAGGTTATGCATACAAATGACTGGTCAGGGGAGGATAAAACACTGAAAATCAATCCTGCAACACTTGATTTATGATTTTAATCGATTTTTCTCTATCTCTCCCTCTCAAAAAAAAAAAAAAAACTCCCAGTGATAAAAAAATGACATGAATCAAGTTTTGCCTTTATGTTGTCAAAATATATTCCCAAATCAAACAGAATTTCCCTCTTAAAATTAAAGTGTGTATCATAAAATGTTGATTATGTAGTTCAAACGTAGGCAGGTTTGTCTACATAAATGCTTGGCTATTGCTCTTTTTACAGTATATTAACATGAACTCTGATCAGTACTTAATCTCATTTAAAAAAAAAAGAAATACAGGCCTATAAAAAGTGTTTGTGCATGAAAATTGTAATTTTTCAGTATTTATATTCTTAAAGTAAATCAAGAAAAAATCTTGATTTTTAATTTTTAAATCTTCTGCAAAAATAACTGGAATTAAATTGATTTAATGGATATATTGCAATAATATAAATACCTACTACAACATTTTGGTGTAATGATGCACAGATATTGTTGATCCTTAAGCAGCTATGGAGACGTGGGAGGGGGGATGATGATGCTTAAGTGCATCATCAGATTGTCTTAAATATGATCTAACAATCATGCAAACCAATCAAAGATATTTACTGAACATAAAGAAGTATTTGACTGTATTTGCAGTTTTAATTACGCTGATCTGTTTTCAAAGGTCCAGGTGGAGCGATGAGAGAGAAAAATATGAACACAGTCACAGAAAATGACAATCAAAGCAAAAGTAGAAAATATTTCTGGTAAATGAAAAAGCGTTTAAAGCCACAAAGAAAGAAATCAAAATAATCCTGGTTCATGATTTTTAAAAAAAAATTATAAATCAACAGAGCGACTGGGGGGCGTCTCCACTTTTCAGCTCGCTGACAGAAAAATCAGATTTGAATTAAAAACACAGAAACACAGAGAGGAGCGGAAGGAAGAGGAGGAGGGAGGAATGGGTTGGTTATTTCATGATGAACAAACATTCAAGCTCTTTCTTGATTCAACATCCACCGTGGACATGGGGCTGCTGGGATGGAGAGGTTAGAATAGAGAAACAGATACACGCTATGTGCACTCACTAACCATTAATGAGGCTGCATGAAGACGTAGGCATTTCAGTTTGGAATTTAGAGCCACTTTAATAAAGAAGTATTTGGATGCTGCTCTTCCTGTTTCAGTTTGAAGAGCCTTTAGTTTTGTTTTTGTTCTTTCAAAAACCCACTTTCTTAAATGATCCCTCCCTGATTAGGTCGTAGCTCTTATAGTAGTATATCTAATCTTTATTCTTATATTATGATTTATCATTGCTGCTGTAACACTATAAACTTCCCCATGAGGGATTAATGGAGGTTTATTCTATTCTTTTCTATTTTATTTCCTGTTCCAAGCCACACTCCAATAAATGATCCTTCTCCAGAACAACAAATATAAATCACCTTCACCACGAAACATTTTCGTCAGGGGAAAAAAGGTTGTTGACGAAAACTATGACGAAAGTAATGAGTCAGCAAATTAAAACTGTCTCACAAAGTGAATTTTAAGGTTATATTAATTTTGACATTAATACAAAATCTTGTTCAACTTTTTTAATGCCATTTTAATGCTATACTGTAAAATTTTTATTGCCATGACTGTGAACTCAAGAACATTGGACTGCATGTGAGATTTCACGGCGTTGTATCGAGCATACATTTTTTTTTTTTTTTTTTACAAGCACTGCAAAATCCTCCTCCTTCTTGACCACCAAAGGGCCAGAACCATTCTCTGAATTACATGTTTTCAGCCATTTTTGCTGGAATTGGCATTTCCCCATTTCTTTTTTTCCTCCACCTGGTCCAGCCCGCCGGCCACTTTCCAAACATTCGGTTTTACAGCAATTGTACCCGACCGGCCAGAAACAATTATAGCAGTGGTTCAGCATGTTTACGCAGCTGTACATATGTGGTGAATCACAGTTCATAATTATATTATTATTATTATCATATATTAATATTTTTAATATTAATTTCTGTAGTTTTCAATATTTTTCTTGAAAACTACAGAAATACAGTCTGAAATTGATTTTTAATGCTATTTAAGGCCTTGATTTTCACAAAATCAATTTCACGACTATTGATGCTTTTCAATGCCCTGTAGAAACCCTGTAATAAGTTGGGTAAATATTCTATTTGTGTCAGTTTAATAAATTCCAGTACTAAGTCAATTCTTCTCCAACTTCAAAAGAGAAAAACACGCTGCTTCGGCTGTATCACCCCCCATCACTCTGCTTACACATTCTAACGCTTCACAATAAAAGTCGTCATGTCTTAGTTTATCTGAGGGTTTTCAAACTGAAACACCTTAACGGGAAACAGTGACGTTACAGCAGCAGCAACAGAACTGAACTGATCACAGTCTGAACTCAGAGGGAAGAACTAAAACTCTCAGCGAGCTTCTCTGACACACTGCAAAAACTCAGATCTCAGCAAGTGTGTCTGTCTATTTTCAAGTCAGAAATATCTAAAACACTTATTCTAATCCATATTCACTTAAAAAGTCCAGATAAATATCTTATTTTAAGGAATAAAAGGTAAGAACAAGGCATTGAACTGCTTGTAATGATAAGGAAATAAATGCCAATGAAACAAACAAGTTTGACTCAGTGACGGTCTGAAATTCAGGTTGAAAATCTGCTCTGGAACATTTTAAGACACCCTTTAAGTTTAATTTGTCGTCTCATTGACAGTTTATTTTACTAGTTGCAAGCACCTCAGGCTTTATTTTTTAGTTTTTATGTCTTCAAATAAGATCTTTATTCAGACTTATCAGGAAATTGTGTCTTAGAATAAGTCTAGGGAGGTATTTTTAACTTGAAATTAGACAAATACTCTCACCTAGATCTGAGTTTTTGCATTGCAGAAATAAAAACCTCCTCCTCTGGTCTGATGAACATTACAAACAGCGACAGTTTCAGGCTTCTGTCTCTGCTCTAATAGACTCACAGGGTAAATACTGCAGGCTTGAGGGGGTTTATGGCATAATACAGTGTTATAATAATAGGTTCATATCACATTTAAGCTTTATTTCTCCTCTTCAGTCTCCTCATCCTGACCCGTGTCTCGCTGACACCTCACAGACTCATTTTCAAAAGTCTGCTGACAAAAGTATATATACACACACACATATTTTATATATCTATATATATCTATATATCTATATATATCTATATATCTATCTATATATATATATATATATATATATATATATATATATATATATATATATATATAGAGAGAGAGAGAGAGAGAGAGAGAGAGAGAGAGAGACCAAAAAACATCCTCATCTATCAATAAAACCAATGTTATGATACACATTTATTAATGTAAAATATTAAAAAAATCAGAGATGCTCCCTTTTGTGACATCGCAGTGAGTTGAACGTTGTTAATGTGGAAGTTCAATGTGAAGTTAAGCTGAAGAATTCTGGAAATATTCAAAATTGGAAACTTTCCAAGAGAATTAACTGGAAATTGGGGAATTTAAACCAACTGTATCATATCCAGACGTAAATAAAAACATTTGTTTTGTCATAGGCAGACATGCATGCAGAATAATACAATTAAAAATCATTGTCATTTGAACTTTATGGAGTTTTAATTATTTTATTGAACAATCAATTTCAGCCTCACTTTATGTCCAGGGTTCTATAAATCATATCAAACCCCTGCTGTAAGCAGTGAGCTGTGTGCATGTGATTGAGGAATAACAGAGATATTCTCAACTATACCTGCATCAAATCTGCTTGTTTTATTCAAGATTAAGCAAAAATATATTTTCCCTACCATATTTAAAATCCATGTGAAGCAGGGGTGAGAAACTTTGGAAACCAAGAGGGTAACGTTACCTTTATCCTCAGTGACAGGGGGTCGCATTGTTGAAACTATAAACTTGTGGCTTTGAGATTATTTTCTAGTTGTTTATGTTTATTTTACTAACAGTTTAGTTTTTATTTTTATAAACATTTAGTGATGCACAAAGGAGAATTTTAAAGAGATAGTTACAGCTCTATTTTCATGGAAATGTTGCTATTTAAATGTTTCAGGGTAGATTTTGTTATGTCTCCTTCACTAAAACGCATTTTTTGATCTTTCTAATTGACTGGTGGGCCATATTGAGAGAGTAGGAGGGCCACCAGTTGCCCGACCCTGATGTTAAGGGTCAAATTCCAAATCAGTAAATTCCAGGTTTTGTTCTGTTCATTCCCATGTAAAGTATCCAAATGTGAAAAATTCCCAACATTTTGCAACCCTAGCTGCAAATCAATCAACATTGTTAGGTCACATCATATATCTTTATGATACAAGGCCAAGAGGCAGAGAACGGCCTGGAGCCTTGTGCTCCAATGGAGCTCCAGATATTGAGAAAGACGTGCATAATGTAAAGTTTAAATAAAGAGTTCTTTCTGGTGTTTAGATGAGTATTTAGAGTCCAACAGAGGTGTGCAAACTGCATAATGAAGGGACTCTGGCCTCCTGAAATGTCCTCATAATTCTGGTAGGTCTGTCTATAATAATTAAATAATAAAATTAAAAAACTTATTTTGTGGCAGAAGAACCCAAATAACTCCTTTAATACACAAAGTATATTATTAATCAGCTCTGTTTGCTCACATTCAGAGAGAAACCGTGTAGCCATGTGACTGTTACTTAAAAAGAAATGCTTTAAAATTGTTTTAATCACAAGCAAGCGAACAGGAGAAGGGCCTGGAAGCCTCTTAACTCCTAAAACTGCTCTTGAACATAATTCTGTAATAAACATTAAACCACTCATCGATCAAAAGACGTTCAACACAATCAGTAAATGGAGAAAATGGTTAACAGGAAAATGCTGTGTCTGACACCGGCAACCTTTAGAGCCTGCTTACGGGGAAGAATTAAAATTAGACATGAGACTGTGAGAAAATATCTGAGCCAGTTTGGTTGTTAACTTAAATTATTTTGATTTGAGATTAGAAGCGATTCCTAAAGTGAATTCTTATTTAATTTATCAGATCATAAACAAGCAGAAGCCAACTTTAACTAAATGAGGACTGAATCAGATTTTGTAGACATCTGTGCCTGTTTGTTTTCCTCTCTCTGTGGTGGTGCTTCAGCAGTTTCATTAAATATTAATCTACTGAGAGGCTTGTCCAAACATCAAGAATTTTAGCTTGAGATCATGGAAATGAAAGTCTAACTCGGATATCTTCCCACAGTCAGACAAGGGAGCTGAGTCCTGTTCACAAGACAAAAGAAAGCATTTAGGAAATTGGTTGGTTTGTGGATCCTCGGCCTCTGAAGCTGCAGGATTTAAGTGAATATTTTAGATTTCACTTCCTCTTTGTCCTGAAGGAGTTGTGTTTTTCTTACCGTTGTGAGCCTCTCCTGTGACTGTCCCCTCTCCGGCTGGATTTCCGTCCTGGTCTCTCCACTTCCAGTCGATGCCGCGGACGACCCGCGCCCCCGGAACGATGTACTTCATCACCTGGGAACGGAACAGGCGACGCTGACGGCGGAGGTTGGCCTCGGCCTCTTTCACAGCTTTACCTGAGGAGAGGCCGAAAGAAGTTCAAATATAATTCAACTACTGATCACAGGGCAGTGAAGAAGCTATTTTAGTCATGGGCCACTGGGTACAAGACTTGGTCCAACATAATCATGATTAGGGATGGGAATCAAGACTTTTAGACACTTCAGATCATTTTTTACGCAGAAAAACCTTATAACGTAAATAAATTAAAGCTTATACGGTATAACAATCATTGTTTTTTTCCCTTACATGTCAAAAATTTAAATATAAATATAGAAGTTAAGGTATAGATATAAAGTGCATTTACAGCACAGAAAGTGCATAGAAACAGAAAAATACATTACTGATCAGACAAAGTGCATATATTCAATTATAGTGCAAAGACACAGATTTAAAACAGGAGAACACACTCACTTACACTCAAAGACATAGAAATATAATTACTAGAAGAAATTATGTTAAAAGACTAGTCAATGCTGACAGGCTTGGAGGGAGCAGGAGAAGCAGAAATAAGCCACAAGCTTCAGCCTATACCTTTTTCAGTTATTGGCAAGTTTGTGTTAAATGACTGTGTTCTTTGTTTGTTCTTAACATTTATGTAATTGAAATAAAAATATTCATTCATTAATTCAGTTGATCTTGTCTCAACAAGCATTAAATAATCAATCCTAAAAGAGAGAGAGAGAGAGAGAGAGCTGGGATGCCCCAACAAGAGAAAAACCTCACTTAAAACTCAAAATCAGAGAATTTCAGTCGGCTTTAGTTGAAGAATCAGTTTTTAAGAGCGTGCCCTGAGTGTGCGGCAGAGCGCGGCCTTACCGAGCTGGTCCTCGCAGACGGCGGTGACGGTGCCGTACAGCTCCAGCCCGGACAGGGACAGGTAATGAGTCTGGCCGCTGGCGTTCTTCCCCATCTGCTTGATCCTGATGTGTCTCCAGCCCTGCTTCTCCTCCTTGGACGGGTCCAGAGGCCATGTTGCCGTTGACCTAGGACAATCAAGACCCAGACTGTTAACAGACCTCCACATCTTTAGGAACAGCTTCTTCAGTTGTGCACTGTTTACATACAGATAAGTCCAGGTACAGCTTCAGATCAGTCTGGACAATCAACTGTCCTGCTGCCTTTGTCCCATGTTGTTATTGATGGGAGTTTGTCCAACTCAAGAAGTATGAGTGGCAACAAGCCCCCTTTCAGCTTGTTAGCGCTGATCATATGGTATCTCCAGTTAACCTTGCTCATTTCATTTGTGAATATTTTGGACATATTGGTGGCTGTGTTGAGACACAACTGGATTGTTTGATGGACTTGAATGCATCATTCCTGAGGTGTGCACAAAGTGGACGTTTTGTCTCCCTTAAGCTGTGTCACAGAAAATCAAATAAAGCTACTACAGCGGCGAAGAGGTGAACGTGATGGCATATATTTACATGAGGGCTGAATAAGAAACTCTTTTGAACCCTTTTGACTTGACAGGAAGTAACGTAATTTCTCTATTGTAACACGCCCTCACTTATAACATGCACCCAATTTTTTCCAGGAAAAACGCTGTTTTCAAATATAACACCCATCCACATTTTGCCCAAAACTTACTCTCTCAGACAACTCAAAAATGACCTTCATTCAAAGTTTTAATCAATGAAATTTCAGTATTTTCACAACAAATGCTCAGTTGTAGTGCACCGACCAATCAGAGAGCAGCTATCAACATGCTGATGTCTTCGACCAATCAAAGTGCAGCTATTTTGACCCCTTGCTCACAAGATGGCAGCGCTCTGTGTTAACATGTAAGTGGTACCATAACACTTGAGAATTACACGATCATTACACAAAAGTAAACAAATTAAGACCCAAAATACTGGATAAGAACAGTTCAATAAGAATTACAAAAGTTTGGCGGTAAGTTTTCGCAGAGAGATAGAGAATTTCGGCTGTGAAATACGTATCAGATGTGTTGTAACTGTGATGTTGGGAGACCAAATATTTTACATATTTTGCTTGTGCTCGTGTTTAATACACACCCAAAAATTAGCCCTTATTTAAGAGCAAAAAATGCGTGTTATAAACAAGAAATTACAGTTTTACACCCACTCAAAAACTTATTTCAGCATATAAAGTGTTTATTTTCTCGCTTGTTCTTACCCTGGCTCATTCAGGCTGCAGTCGTCCACGTGCGTGTACAGGGTCGTCCAGTTCTGACCGTCCTTCGACACCTGAAACACCCAATTTCTGAGCGCAGAGCGGCCGTAACCCCTGCAGGAGAGAGAGGAGGAGTTAAGATAAATATGAATAAATCATAAAGAGTAACAGGAGGCTCACCCTGTCAGTCTCCTCACCTGGCGTGTCTCAGGGTGTAAGCTGAGGGGATGACCCACAGCCCAAGGTCGACGGCGAACCAGGCGTTCTTGTCGTCGTTTGTGTGACAGTTGAGGGCGGAGCTGTCCCGACTCAGGATGTCCTCCAGGCGTCCGTACGGGAGGTTACGCCCCTCTGATGATGTCACCACCACCAGGCCATAGGCGGCGGGGTTGACCCACTCGTAGGCCGTCCTGAAGTGAGATTCAGCAACAAACTTCGATCAACATTTAATCATTAAACCAGTTAAACATCAACAGTGCAATATAGATTAATTAACTTTACATATAACAAATATTTCATACAAATTTAACTGCAGTTCAACATGTTCCCTTCACACAGAGACAGAAAATTGGCTGACAAAAGATAAAAATATAATAACTATAATAATCATGGATTTTTCTCACAACTACTCTCACAATGCTCAGCAGAGGTCCATCTACTCAGCAATAGTCCACTTTAATTGTAACGATAGAGGATAGGAGGTCAAGAGGACTTGATGACTAATGCACAATAAAATATCAAAAAAAAAAAAAAAAAAAAACCCCGATAAAATCAAGATGACTGCTCAAAAAAAAAAAAGAAGAAAACAGAAAAAAGAAAAAGATAAAAATACATTAAAAAAAACATGTCAAAAAGATTAAAAGAAATCAAAAATTTAGCACAAAGAAAAATAATTTTGGATGCACAATATTTTCAGACCAATATGGGTATTTGCCTGCAAAGTTAATTATCTGTATCAGAAGATATTTAATATTTTGACCATAGAAATTGCCCAGAAAGATCCCACATATTGACTGTAATAACTGCAAAATATTCATTTTTACCATGATGTTTTCTTTTTATTAAAGAATAAAATGTTGTTTTTTTTGCTTCATATCTGTTTCTAACACAAATGGACTATAACTATGGATGCATGATATGCAGATTTTTGCCAAAGCCATCATCACTGATAACAATAACGATACTGATATTTTGTGTCAAGAGCACAAAGCCTCTAATTTACTAAAATGAATCTGCAAGAAAACAAGATTTGATTATTTTATAAATAATACTTTATATTCATAAAAGTGGTACATGGTACATTGTACAGATAATTCATGGGATATTTATGGACAATTTGTGTGGTCAAAATATCAAAATGTAAGATTTTCATATTCAGCATTTCAGTCAAATCTCTGCCAACACTGATGTTGGTCTGATAACACGGTGCATCCCTGTTTAGTAAAGCAGAGACTTTGTGCTCCACACATTAAATCGATATCAGCGACAATGTGATTGGAAATACGGATTATCCCTAAAAATGACGCCATCAAGTCGACCCAAAAATAAGACGTGGGCGTGGAGCTGTTCTTACTTGGCGTTGGTTCCGACCCAGTAGATGATCCCATTCTCATCGAAGTCGTGCTGGTGTCTGAAGGTGAAGGTCTGGCCCTCCCTCAGCTTCCTCACAAAGACGAAGGACGAGCGCTCGAAGTCGTACCACTGCTTCGCCACCTGGAGGACCGAGAGGATGACAGGCGTCAGACTGACCTCTTCGTCAGAGTAAACACCCCGGGTCAGGCTGATAAAGCTCACGTTCTTACTACAATATTTAAATTAATAAATAAGTGACTTTAATATCTTATTTTTCACTGAATGATTTTTTAAGAATGTATGTTTGCTAGGATCAATAATCTTGCCAGCATGAGCTGAGAGCAGCAAATGGATATCAAGTTCACCCTTTGAGATTTTGTTGTATTTTCAACGTTTTTCAATTTTAACCATTTCAACAAACAGTTCACAATGGGGAAGACGACAATATTAATGACCATGATCCCCCTTCCCAAGGCTCTCTCTAAAATTGTTTTTAAATTTAATAGTAATAATATAAATAATGATAATAATAATTATAAAAATGCAGCATTCAATGGAAAGAAAGACTATTGTGTATCTGAGTTTCTCCAAAGGTAAAAAGGAAAGCAGCTCTTGCAGCTGCTGCAGGAAAGATGGATGAGGTTTTGTTAATTCCCAACTGAGAAGAAATCATCTGTGAGCGAGTAAATACTCAAAAGCTGAGGCTTGTAGACTTGGTATTTCACATTTTATGCGATATTTAACTGCACAAAAACTTTGGCAACAGGTAAAACAATATTAAAGTTTTTCTGCAATAAAAACAAGTGCAAAATTTGCCTGTAATTTCAATAATAAAAAATGAGAATTGACCAAATATTGGATAAGTAGGACTCATGTTTTATTTAAATTCATATTGTTAACTTATCTAGAATCAAAGTTCATCGAGGGTCCACTCACCGAGTAAAGGAAAACAACATCAGTGGTAAGAAACAGAGAAATGCTTTAATTTACCTGAAAAGTGCTGTATTTTGGTATTTTTCAGGAGTTTTGTTATTAATGCTTCACAAAAAAATGGCAAATGAATGAATGAATTTGTCAGCCATATGTTCACAAACATGCTAATTTCTCTATCCAGCTTTATGAGCAAGTTATTCAGTCTGATATTAAAACAAGATGCTTGAAAAATTCCAGCACTTTAAGCCCCTTGTTGCAAATTTTAAATGCAGCATCAGGCCATCAGACTGTATAACTCCTCACTCAGTGAAGAGTAACAGGAAGACTGAGGACGGGAAGGAGACATATTTTTATTTATATTTATGTAGATATCTTTTTATCTGCTATATAATGCTGCCGCTGGAGTCTTAATTTCCCTGAGGGAGTCTTCCAAAGGGATTAAAAAAGCTCTATCTAATCTAATCTAAAACTCAAGCACTTTCAAGGATTTCAAGCACCCTGAGCGAGCCTCCATGGACGCTCCAGGCTTGCGTTTCTCTTCTCAAAGTCAGTCTTGGATGTGTACTCACCATCTTCAGCAGGTACTGCTCCAGAGACTCCACGGTGGCGAGCGGTTCCATCTTCAGCATGCGACCCGTCCGGTCGATGAGAGCCGTCTCCCCAGGCGCTCGCTCCAGACGGAACCGCAGCCTCCTCGTCAAGATCTGATCGAAGCAAACCGGCGAGGTTAGATTAAACTCAGGGAGAAAATGACAAAGTGTGAAGACGCTGACCCACCTGCAGGTTGTATGAGGATCCTGGAGTGTCGTACAGGTGCAGAGGTAGACGTTCTATGGACTCCAGGACGGCGATCAGTTTACGGATTAAGGCAACAGCGGGTCGGCTGCAAAGGAAATTTAGGTTCACTCAGAGTAAATGTACCAAAGGAACGCCATGAGGGATTTTAGATGTTCAAAAACAAGCACCAGAAACAATAAATGAACTCATCGAGCCAAGTACAGACCAGCGATTAAGCTTGTGTGTGCATCATGTTAGACTTTCTACTAACTTCAAAGTCAAATTCAATGTCCAGTAACATATAATGGCCACACGTGAGTAAATAAGTGATGACGCCTGCATTATCCAAAAAACACAGATCTATTGTCATGCATACAGGCAGCATAAATGAGCCTGGAGATGCAGTAATGAGCTAAGAGTTGGTTAAATAATGCACATGGTCAAAGGGCTATATGTACAAAATTGCAAGAAATAGCCATTTATACAATTAACATCGCCAGCTGCTCCCCTTTTTGGCTCCTAAATGCTGATTAACATTTTTATTAACCCTTGGGTGCTGTATTAAAACACATCCTTTAGTCCTGTTTTGGCTTTTAAAAGCCACTACTTTAGCTGCGGTACAAACATAACTGATAATATTTTTTTCTATTTTTTTCACTCAGATCTCTTCATCAAGCTCAGCCCAGATCATAACCATGTAAAAATTTTTAAAAATTAGGGATTTTAATTGTTTAAATGCCAATTTCATAGGAGATGTCACTGATTTGGTGAAAAAACAAACAAACAAAAAAAACACAAAATGACAGATTTTTAATGTAAAAAATGATCAGAGGCTGGAGATTTTTTTACGTGCTATCACACTCTTGTATATGTCAAAGATTAGTAAAAACATCGCTTTGGTGCATTTATTATTTTTCGTGCAGCATCAGATTTTAATTTTTACTCCCTTTGGTCCTGTTTTGGCTGTTTACAAGACACAACTTTAGCTGCTGTAAAAGCATATCAGATAAATAATTCTTTAAATTTTTTTTGCCCAAATCTCTTCCTCAAGCTCAGCCCTGATCAAAAATAATGAATATTTTTAAAAGATTATGGATTTGAATTGTTTAAATGCCAATTTCATAGGTGATGCCACTGATTTCGTGAAAAAAAAAAAGACACAAAATGACCATTTACAATATAAAAAAAGACCAGAAGCTGGATATTTTTTAACGTGCTATCACACTCTTGGATATGTCAAAGATTAGTAAAAACATCAGCTTTGGTGCATTATTATTTTTTGCGCTCCATCAGGTGTTAAGTTTCACTCCCACTGACTCCCATTATAACCACATTTTTTGAATGCAGTCATGACACTGCAGTGAAATCACCTCTGAAACTGGCATTTAAAGGGTTAAAATCCATAATTCAAAAACAAACAAAAAAGTCTTGATCAGGACTGAGCTTGATGAAGAGACTTGGGGAAATACCGTTTAAAAAAATAATTATCTGATATGTTTTTACGCATTTTTAAAATTTTTGTAATCACATTTTCAGAATTTATGTAGAATTGAGTTTCCTCACCAAAAATGTTTTCACTGTTTTAACTTTAGTGAAAGTTATGGTCAATTAGTTCTAAATATCAGCCCCCTGTGCCAGAAAAAAAAAAATCACAGAGACCCCAAGGGTTAAAGGCTGAAATTATGCTTTCCACACCAAACAAAGACATCTTCACTATTATAATAATTAAGTATGTTGACGTTTTAAGCCTGCATGAATCAGAGTAACTGTTTGTGTCGCGTGCCCGTACCTTTCATCGTCTTCATTCTCACTGAAAGCCGCCTTAAAGACATTGATCCTCTCCATTAAAGGCTTACAATCATGTTTCAGGTCCAGTTCCACACTCTGCAAACAAAGAACGAGATCTCACCTTAATAAAAGGTCAACATATTAAAAAACTGACCACAGCCACACTCCAAGCTTCACGACTGTACATTGTTAAGGACGGTGAAGAGCGCCTGGACCAGGCCGCTGCTGCACATCTCATAGGGAGAAATCGTGTTTTCATCCTTCAAGACCACGATCAGGTTCTCCAGGGCTGTTTTCATCAGGTCCCTCCAGGTGTTCTCTCCTTCAATGCACTGCGAACACAAACACGAGAGGTAAAACTCATTCATAAATGGACTTTAAAGAGTCTGAAAGTGATTTGAACTGATCCAGAGGTGTGTGACTGTACCTGTCTGTTGGTGTGCAGCTCCCAGGACGACTCCAGCTGAGTGGAGATGTTCCTCAGGGTCACCACCACGCCTCTGGGCATGCTCTCCACGGCTTTGAAGTGGTCGTCATACAGCTCCCTCGCCATGCTCTTGACCTTCTGCTTCGTCTTCTCCAGCTTCGACTTCAGCTTCCTGCCACGCTTTCCAGTCCAGCCCGTCACAAACTCGGAGCCTATGTGACCACATTTGGTTAACAGGTTTGAGTTATTCTTTCAGATGAATGCAGCAACACAACAACACATCTCCTCGAGCTATATCCAGGTTTGTGTCAGAGATGCTTGTTTTATGAATATGTTTTCAGAAATATTTTTAATTTTATATATATATATACTCAGAATATTAGTACCAACATTTACTACTGCTGTCTCTATTATGTACTTTAATCTAATGATGCATGAATTTATTTGTGATTGAAGCTGGATTTTTAGTTTTTTTTATTTTTGTTTTGTTAATGTTATTTATTTTTTAGTATTAGTTCTTTATTTTTCTTTATTATAAATAAATTTATTGTATTTTATAAATTATCAGCATCAATATTTAGTACTTAGTTATCTTTATTTTGCATTTTCATCTCATGATGTATGAAGTTATTTGTTTGTGATTGAGCTTGGATTTTTTGTTTTTTATTTATATTTATTTTTTTAGTTTATTATATTTATTTTTCTTACATATTCATTAAGAGTTATTTTGTATTACATATATAAGTAGTATCAATTTTTAGTACTGCTAACTTTACTATATATTTTCATCTAATTGTGTCTGAATTAATTTGGGTCTTTGATCTTTGATTTCTATATTTTATTTGTATTTTATTTTTATTTATTTTTTAATATGAGTTTATTTTTTAAATATATATTTGATTATATATTATCAGAATTAATATTTAGTACTGTTATCTTTATTACGTATTTTAATCTAATGATGTATAAATTCATTTATTTGTGATTGATCTCGGATTTTTATGTATTTTTAGTTTTCTGTTTTTTTATATTTACTTTTTAACTTATTTTTATTTTATATATATATTTATTTTTATTACATATATTTTATTTCAATATTTAGTACTGCTATCTTTATTATGTATGAATTAATTTATTTTTGACTGATCTTGGATGGATTTCTAATTAATTTTTTAGTTTTGGGTCTCTCTACATCCTGTAATTGACTTACTTTTTTTAGTATGTATTTAGTTATTTTGTTTAAACATCACTTTTTTTTTTTTTTTTTTTAACAATTATCTTCCTTGTTTTGGACATGTATCCCCTGTGTTTCTTTGTTAATCATCTACTTGGCCGGTCACCTGGTGTTAATATTTATATTTATATTTATACTTATATCTTCATATATAAGATGGTCACACACACATTTGCTGATGAAGACCTCGTGCTGAAGCGCGTTTGTTTTGTCGCTGCTGCATTAACTTTAATAAAAGTCAAAGGCATTCAGTGCGAGTGCCGATGCTTTTGTCATTTGAGTTTTGCAGACCCACCCAGAGAGGTCTCGGCCGTGAACGAGTGTTTGGTTCCTCGGTTCGACTCGAAGACGAAGCCGGGCAGGTCCTCCTTCAGGATGGTGGCCTGCTGCCCGTCAGAGTTGTGGATGGCGATCTCTCCCTCCTTCAGGCACGTCAGGGACCAGTTCCCCACCGTGAGCTTGGTGGGGCCCACGCTGGACAGGATGGGCTGGCTGGCTGTGACCGGTTTGACCTGACTCCTTGCTCGCTGCAGCTTCTCCAGGAACTCGCTGCGAGACTCTGGACACAAACGACAGGTCAGTGGAAGTGACAAAGCAAACCACGGATCGACAAGTGTCTGACGGGTCTGTTAATCACCGGAGCTGTCCGAGCCTCCCTCTGGACTCCCGCTGGAGTACATGGTGGCCAGCTTCCCGTCCAGGATGAACCTGAACCAGCCGTTGGAGCCGTTGGAGAGCTCGAGGGCGGCGGCATCAGACCAGATATAGAGACAGTCCCTCCCTCTGATGATGGACCAGTCCTTCCAGTGATACGGCTTACCCTGCTGGATCTCCCTCGCATCCTCCTGAACCTCCTCCTCCTGATACAGAAAGGGGACCAATTTTAACACATTTTGAAGCTTGACTTTGTAAAAATATCACTATTTCAATGTCTTTTTAAGTGTAAACAGCTCTTTATATGTTCTGATTTTGGGGCTAAGAAAGCAAATATCGATGTCATGAATGAAAAATAAACAGAAATATTTTGTGGCTTTGCAAAGTAAAGAATGTATGCGACTATCCTTGGGCACAAACCTGAATATTTAACACAAAAACTTGGTAATATTGCAGGTTTAAGATCAGCTGTCATGCAAGCCTAGAAACAGCGTTGACATTTCTTCTAAAAAGAGGGTAGACATCCCGTCAGTCTGGGACATGCCTGGGACAAAACCAGATCTCAGGGGATTTTAACTTTGTCTAGAAAATTGCCAAACAAGAATCATCCATCTCTCTTTACCTTCTCGGGTTTGGCTTCGTCCTCGTTCTCATCATCTGACGCCGGCCCTGCCAGAGTGGAGACCTTGTTGATGACTCCGAGTCTGGCGAGCTGGTCCAGGAAAACGTCCCCGCCTTTGTCCACCAGATCTCTGATGATCTGCAGAGCCAGCAGGTGGCCGTCATCGTCATCCTGAGGAGAGAGGAGAGGGTTAATGTCTTTATTGTTCAGACTGTCGAGTCCCAAACTAAAAAGAAGAAGGACTTTAGAGAGAGAGAGCTGTTACCTCCTGGTCCAGCACAGTCGCGGTGATCTCCACCAACACAGTGGGGAGGTTGTGTCCCGTCTCGCTGTCACACACTTCCTTCAGCAGAACTTCACTGCTGTAGTGGACCATCTTCCTGATCAGAGCCAGACTGGCTTTCCTGAGCACAAAAATACAAACACCCGGATACAAGGTCAAGATTATTTTCATGAAAGGACCACAGGGTTAGGGTTAGAGTTGTGTGTTTGTGTCAGACTGGGTGTGTTTTCTGCAGCATGTGTTTTATTTAGCCAAAAATGCTAGAAAACCACAATTTTTATGGGGCTTTTTCTTCCAGTATCTGCTCCAATTTACTCTGTTGTTTTAGTTTTCAATAAGGGATTGCATCTCGATAATACTAGAGGGCACCAAAGACCCCTGGCTGTCTGTACCTACCTGTTGTGTTAGAAGTAAACTGAAAAAATGGCAGTAATTCTGAGAGTAAAAATAATCCCCGCTGGTCTGAGAGTGAGAACCCAAGAGAATGTTTCTTTGTCTGTCCATAATACAGGTCCTACTTCCAAATGTTCCTTTTATTAACTTATTTATCTTTAAATTGCATTCATTTATTTTGATTATTATTATTTATTTATCTATCTTGTACTCATTGCTCGCTCTCTGTGATTTATTAATCTTATTTATTTTTTTGTAATGACTGATCTGATACCTGGGATCTGATATTTATGTCTGCCTCTATTATACGCTTTGTAAAAACATTCAATAAAGACACTCTTAATCACCAATAATCAATGTCATAATCAAATATTTCTGATTACTGGTGGCATCTCCTGAACTCCATTTTTATGATATTCTCCTCTGTGCATCATCAGAACTGTCTCGGTGTATGGGTGTAATGAATTACCATGTTAACTGATGACTTGTGTCCGACTGTGCTGATAGATGTCAGCAGAGGGTGACCCTTTCAGTGCTTCATTTTTATTAATCAGTGTGTCAAAGATTCTTAGTTTAAATGTGAGAAAATACAGCTAAAGAAACCAAGCTGACATGAACAAAGTCAACCATGGTGTCAACTCAAAGTCAACAATCTACACGGTCACTGGTTGAATTCAAACACCAAACTTATTTCCTTGTTTCCTGACTCCTAAAGGAGGATTCATCATCATGAACAGGATGATCAGTCTCTTTGTTCAGAAGTTGGTGATCGTGGTCTTGATTCATCAGTTTGTCTTTAAACTTTCTGTTATTGTCCTACTGGTTTTTAATCAGCTGAAGTTTGCTGTTGTCAGTGAAAAATTATTTTATTTTGAAGTTTTCGAGTTAGTTGAACAATGAATCAGGTGACCTAGACGGAGATTCTTTGTGGTCCTTCCTGAACCAGCTAGGGCAGGGGTGTCAAACTGATCCAGTAAAAGGGCCACTGTGGCTGCAGGTTTTCATTCCAACCAAGCAAGAACACACCTGATCCAACAAATCAACTGTGTAAAGACAATCCAGTTGATTGACTAATTTGCAGTGGCCCTTTTACTGGATCAGTTTGACACCTGCGAGCTAGGGCATGGACAAAATGAATGTTATCTGTACTTTAGAGTTGAACTGTGATACTTGAAATATATCTTGATATTAAAAACACAATAACGAAGCTCAAAGCAATGATTTTGTTCAATGCAGAGGACTGTAAAAGCTGCAGCTCGCCATTTTACTGTCAGTACATGCTGCTGATGCTAAAGGCCCTGCTAACCCACACAGAGTGTTCGTGAAAATAACCCTCGGTTATTCCTCTTCTCAGGATACTGTTGGACAAGTTGAGTTTGTCTGACTGACAGCTCCACAGCCTTGTGAGATTTTTTGAACTTGTACTTGTAGAAGGACTTGTTGACTCTCTCCCCATAGCCCGCCTGTTTCAATGCTTCTTTCTCTCCTCTCTCATCCATTAATGAAAAGCTCCCACATTTGTCTCTTAAGGCTGGCTACACACCAGACATGTTTACCTAATAGAAGGCAGCATGGTTTGCTGAAAGGTTTGTGCAAAAACAGGCAGAAGTCTCCGTAGGTAAATCGGAGCCATCTCCGGGTCTCCTTTGGGTTCACTGCCCTCCTCCTCCTCTTTGTTCACGTCTTTCTTCTTCTTGTCGTCCCCTTTGTTCACGGGGCACATCCAGTCTCCTGGAACACAGAGACAGGATTTTCACTCTCAAATTTTATAATATTCCCCTTGATTTCTACATCATTTGTCCAAGTACTGAATTTAAACAAGAGCTGTAACAAAGCCATGATTTTAAACTTGATTAAAGTTTAGTTGATTTCTGTTTCAGAAGAAAGAAAGAAAGAAAGAAAGAAAGAAAGTCGTGTGTTGGTAATTTCTCGTTTCAGCTGAACAAAGGATGCAGGTAAATTCCTGCACACATTGGCGGCATGTTTTATTTGCCACTGAAATGGTCCTTGCCCTTTTTGATAGCGGAAGCTGTTTGATAAAAGTGTGAATGATGAGGTAGTTTTCTTTAAAAAAAAAAAAAAAAAAAAAAAAAAAAAAAACTCTCTGGACATCCTGGGGACATTTTGTGCCATTCAGTGTTTTATTTTCAAGCCATCTTGGCTGCATTAAATGAAAAAAGCTAAACATTTGCCAGAGGATTTTCATTTCTAAATTTGTTTAAAATTGTGGTCTCAACTTCATAAATTAGCCTAAAAAGACTAACTACACAAAAACTGACACATTTTTTCTTAACAACTCAAAAAAACCTTTGACAATGACATGTTTTAACTCACATTTATCTTAACATAGATTTTGACTTTTGATGGCACTATTTTTATCTCATACAAAGGGTGAAGTAAAATATCACTTTTTCATTTTTATTGCATAAAGAATAACATTTCATCAAAATCGATGTTGCTGCCCGTTATTGACCATCTCAGAGCCTACTAATAATGCTAATCAAAAATTCACTGAAATACATTTTATGGGAACTATGTTTTTTATTTAATCAAGTTACGTAAACATACTGGCCTTTAAAGTTTTACAAACCCAAAATATGTCTAATATTTGATACATATTTACATATTTGATACATAGTTTGTGCATGTTAGTAGAAGACCGAAATGTTAAAAGTGGAATTAAATAATAAGTAATATTTTTAACAACTTATTTTTGGAAGCTGGCATTTTTTGTCGCTAGGACCACAAGTGTGAGTTTTATTTTTTTTAACTGACAGCAAAAATATAACAGGCATCAAAATCAATGATGCTGCCAATCATTGACCATCTCAGGGTCTAACAATAATAATCAAATACTCCTTGAAATGTATTTTACGGATTTTTTTGTTCAGTGTAGAAAAAACAATGGAGTTGTATAAACAGAATGGCCTTTAAAGGGTTAAAACACACATACATATAATTAATGTTTGAGATGTATATTTCAGGCCGAAGTAGTTTTAAAAGACTGACATGTTTAAAAGGTGAAAGAAATATTGGTATATATAATTTTGACAGTTTTTGGGAGGCTGACTTTTTTGTCATTAAGGTTAAATTAGTTACTTTATCTTTATAGTTAAGGGCCAAGTAATCATTAAAGTATAAAGAACTGTTTTAAAACCTGTTTCTGAGTTAGACTAAGTCATGAAAGTGTTGATAACTTTGGCTCTAGTTGGCCATTATATAAATAAACCCAAATCCTACAGCACAGCACAGTCCAGTTTCACTCACCAGGGGACTGCAGTATTGCCACCACCTCCGTGTGTCCCCTCTCCCTGGCTTTGTCCAGAGGGGTCTTCCCGTCCTCGTCTCTTAGGTCTGGGTTCGCTCCGTGGCGCAGGAGAGTCTACACGGACAAAAACCGAGCAGATGTTTTAACAACCACCTCGAGACTCCAGGTGAGACGGGGTTACCTGAAGGGTTAGTGTGCGTTACCTTGGCTACTTGTGGGCGTCCAAAACAGGCAGCGTAGTGTAGTGAGGATGACCTCTGACCCCTGTTGACATCCGCCCCCCTCTCACATAGAAACTCCACCTGAAGATCCAACAAACAGCAATCAGTTAAACCTGAATCAGCAGCAGCCAGTGAGGCTGATGTGGGACAGAGATCTCAAGTTTGGTTGTTTTTACCATCTCCTGCGTGCCGAAGGCAGATGCCCAGTTGAGCAGCGTCTGACCAACATCGTCCATGAAGTTCACCTCAAATGCTGAAACAGAGAGCAGAGCCGAGGAGATGTTTGATGTCCCTGAAAACATGATCTGCTGCAGCTGTTGGAAGAATACGGAGCCATTTACTGTGACCAAGTCCCTACACTGGCTGCCAGTTAGTTACTGAATTGACTTTAAAATTCTATTACCAGTTTATAGAGCTCTGCATGGCCTGGCACCAGATTACCTCTCAGAGACGGTTTTAATTATGAACCGGGACGGCCCCCCAGATCCTCTGAATCTTCTCTTAAAGTCGTTCCACAGAGCAGAACCAGAACCTTTGGTTATGCTGCTTTTAGCTGTTAAACTCCAAAACTGTGGAGCAAACATCTAGAGGATCTGAGACAAGCTGCTGATGATGAAATCTTTAAATGCAACCTAAAAACTCATTTATTTAGCCTGGCTTTTATGTAGAACTTTATTATTTTAATGACAATTATAGTTATTTATTTGTGAGTATCACTTTTTATCTTACTTTATCATGAAATTTAGGTCTAAAATTTTATGTCTGATGATGTATTTTATTGTTAGTATTTGCTTATATATCTTATCATACTGATATAGTTTTTCATCTTATTACACTTAATCATTTAGATTATCTTTTAATATTTAATCATGCTTTTAATTTTTTATTATCAACTTATCTATTTTAAATGTAATTTTAGTGTTTTATTTATTTCTGTCTGACGGTTTCTCTTTGCATACTCTCTTGTTTCCTTTCTTTTATGTTTTATCTGTCATCTTGATTTTATTATTTATTTATTTTACTCTAGCTTTTCTGGTGTTCATTAGTTTCCAAATCCTCTTGACATCCTACCTACCCTCATGTTTATGTCTGAATGTAAAGCACTTTGATCTGTGATTAAATTTGTATGAACTGTGCTGTATTAATAAAATTTGATTGATTGGTTTTCTTATTATTTCTTCACCTTGTTTGCAGATATTTCTTAAAAAGCAGATAATCACAGCTAATGCCAAACAGGCTCACAGACTGAATTTGACTTTGAAAATCAGGAATAAAACATTTTTTTAGCGAGTATAGTAGTGGTTTGGCGCCGTACCTCCGGTGTCGATGGCGTCGATCAGAGCGTCCGTGTCTTTGCTGCGTATACAGTCAATGAGCTGTCGGTGCGATCTCTCTCCTGAACTGTCCAGGCGTCTCAGGCCGGGGATCCGACCCGTCGAGCCTGCTGTGGATTTTGGTAGTGCCTTCCTTCCTTCGAACAGGAGCACCAGCAGGAGGTCCACCAGACGCATGGTGTCCAGCACGCAGCGCTCGTCTCCTCCCAGAGCCGACTCCATTGAGTCAGGCAGCGCCGACCGCAGCAGATCCTGAAGATGGGCGAGAACATCAGTCAGGTGATGAATGAGGGAGAGGGTGAGGAGAAAACGGGTTGGGCTTTCATTATTTATTTTTAGAAGTGTCAGCAGAAAACAGTAAAAATGTAAAGAATAAAAGTTAATTTAAAAACCATGGGAGAGAAAATTTTAAGGGGAAAAAGTTACATCTGTCAAAATAAACGGCTGATATGTTAATAATAAAGTCAAAGGGTCGAGAAGATTGTTCAAAAAGAATTTCAAGATTTAGACATGGCAGGAGGAAAGGGAAACTGTGGCAGAAAATATGGTTGAAATGTTGAGGAAGAAAAGGTTAAATTACAGAAAAAAGTCTAAATGTTGAGGTGGAAAAAGTTTAAAATGGCAAAAAAAAAATGGCAAGTTGAGGAAAGATAAATCGACATGTTCAGAAAAAAAATGGACTCGTGGCAAAATAAAAACATGTATGTATGCCAAGGGGAAAGAGTTTAAGCATCAAGAAAAAAGGCAAAATGTTGAAATATGATCAAAATTTCAAAGATATCAAGTTTAAATTTAGGGAAATTGTCCAAATGTGTCAAAAAAAACCCTCTATATTCGAGGTAAAAAGTTGAGGATGTGTTTGAAAAAAGCAAAAATGTGTAAAAAGAAATCCTCTAAATAAGGAAAAAGTCAAGAGTGTTGGGAGGAGAAAATCTTTATTTAAGGTGAAAAAATGTCAGCATGGAATGGGAAAAAGCAACAATTAAGCAAAAAAGGCCAACTGTATTAGAAATAAATGTAGGGAAAAGATCAAATATGAGGAAAAATTGTCCAGATGTGTCAAACACCTCTATCTATAGGGAAAAAGGTAAACATAAATAAATAAATAAATAAGAAGGTCAAAATGTGTTTGAAAAAAAAAAAAAAAAAAAAAAAGAAAAAGACATCCTTAAATAAAGAGAAGGCCAATTTTGGGAAATAAAGTCCAAATTTAAGCCAAATGTGGCAAAAACCCTCTAAACTAAAGTTTAAAGAGTAGAAAAAGTCCAAAATTAAGGGGAAAAGTTCAAATCTGTTAAAAAAAAAAAAACACTGTAAATAAAAAAAAGTGTTGTAAAACAAAAATAAGGGAAAGGTCAAATATGTCACAAAATGTTTTAACCCTTTAAATCACAGAAAACAAGTCAAAACCTGTCACTAAGTTAAAAAATGTAAGCAAAATGTCAAGCACCAAGTCAATACATAATAATAATGTCTGTAGAAGTCCTGATGTACTAAAAAAAAGCCTAAATGTGTAGACAAGGGCAAGGCCAAAAGGCATTTTATAATGTCCCATTATTGTGGAAAAAGTGTCAACTGAAGGGTTTAAAATAGGGAATTTATTAGACAAAATAGGCCCAAATGTGTGTAGAAAAATGCTAAATGTATGGCAAGAAAGGTTGCATGGTAGAAGAAAACTCTAAATGTTGAAATAAAACAATTAAAACACAAAAGAAATTTGAATTATTGAGAAAAAAGTGCATGTCGGGACATAAAGCCAAAAATCAAAAGTAAAGCAGTGTTTCTAAAATGCTCTCTTTATGACTCTCTCCACCCATGACAACTTTAGGCTCCACCCTGAGCTGTGTGTCTCTCATGGGTCACGGGTCGACTTACATGTGTGACGAGTGGCGACCCCCTGCACAGCGTGGACAGCAGGCTGACGATGGTCGACACCTGGTTGCTCAGTTTAGAGTCGGGGGCCGAGGGGGCGGCGCCAGTCGAGGTCCTGCCAGGCTTACAGGAAGAGGCGGGGCCTGACACTGTGCCGCCAGCGGCCGCCATACGGGACAGCAGCTCCTCTGTTAGGCCGTGTTTGGCTAAAGGGGCGGGGTCCACGCCGCGGCGGGTGAACCTGTCGGCCAACGAGGCGAAGCAGCGGAGGGCGCCATCTGACACCTGGAGATGGAAGAGGAGTTAGAGCCTTTGGGAAAACATTGCCAATGCGTGGATGTGGGACACAGAGGGGGGATCACTCTGCTCCCCTGACGCCTCCAGAACAAACAGATCCATCCTCGCTCACCTGGTGGTCTTCGTGCTTGAGCAGGCTGGACAGAGACTCCACGCAGGTCTCCAGAGACGAGTCCTGGGGCTCCATCTTGCTGCAGAGCCGGGACACGACGGCCATGGCGGAGTGCAGGGTGTCTTTGTGGACCAGGTGGCCGCTGTCTCTGATGAAACTCAGCACGCAGTTCAGACCGCCAGCCTCGAACACGGCGCCGGACTCCCGAGTGCAGATCAGCTCCAACACCTACACGATGGAGGAAGAAGAAACACATTGAACACACATCATCTCCATCAGTGCTAAGTTTGTTGACTAATTATTTTCATCATAGTTTTCATCAACAGCCTTTTTTCCCCCCGATGAAAAGTAGACAGTAACTAATAAAAACAAGTGCACATGGACAAAAACTAAATTAACTGATATTTTCATCAACAAATAAAAACTAGACTAAAATGTTTGACAGAGACTTGTGCCTCCAGCTTCTGTTGAGTGACCGTTACAGACTCGATGGGAACGCCAACACATCATCATACCTGGTCAGCAAACCTCGTACCCTGTAATTTAAAAATGCATTTTAAATCTTAAAATCTAAATTTATCAACCCACTTTACTCAGAGCCTAAAGCAAGTCGAGCTTCATGAAAATTAAAGTGAGAATAATCTAATTTCTTCTGTGCCACTTCCTCCTCTGAGACACAAAGACGACATTGAGTGGTGACATTTGGAGAATCAAACCTGCGAGCAACATCAGAAAAGCACCTGATTGATAAAAATAGATAAACTGCTCTGAGAGCAGCAGCAGCTTTGTCTGAGGCTGTCCTGTGATTTTTATTAATAAACCTTCAGGGCGCATGGTTTCAGATCTGCTGCCTGTGGTGTGGCTCGACTCCAAAAACAAAAACACACAAACAGAAGAGTATCTGCACCACATGGTACCAGCTCCACTTAGTTCCTGGGACCTCTTTAGCTGATACTAATGTTTGACTTAAGGACCCTGCTGATCACTTAGCATCATCACCTGGAGCTTCACCCACTGGATGTCCAAAACAAGAATCTAACCCTTCTGGTCTCAACAGTCCTTTGTGTTTGTGCTTGTGACATAAAGCCACAGACTGAGAGCCAGCTACACTTTCACCCAGGCCAGGTCAGGTCAGGTATGGGAGCACCTGCCAGTTCAGCATTTCGCCCTGTCAACATGGTCCCTGTACTGCTCTGGTCTGTCAAAATGTGACAAAAAAACCTCTACATTTAAGGTTTAAGAATAAAGAAAGTCCAAAATTAAGGAAAAATATCTAAATGTGGAAAAACAACCCTCTAAATTTAGGGTTAAATAGAAAACAGTCCAAAATCAAGGGAAAAAGTTCAAATGTGTAAAAAAAAAAATATATATATATACATACATATTATATATATATATATATATATATATATATTATATATATATATATATATACATATATATACATATATATACATATATATATAAATAAACACACACATATATCCAAATTTAAGGTTAAAGATTAAAACAGTCCAAAATTAAGGGGAAAAGAGGAATAGTTCAAAAGTGTCAAAAAAACCCAACTAAATTTGGGGAAAAATATCAAAGTATGGTACTAAAAAAATACAGAAAGTTCAAATAAGTCACAAAAAAGTTGAACTTTGAAGAAGAATGAGCACTCTTTAAGGTTAAAAAAATAAACTTCTGTGTGGTAAAAGTCCAAAACATGCAAATATGTAAAAAAAAAAAAAAAAAAAACCTCTATGAAAGGAAAAAAGTCTGAAAACAATATCTTAATGTAAGGGGAAATAAAGGCAAATGTGTTGGGATAAATGTTCAATTTTTAGAAAAAAAAAAGCTAAATACATTTGGGGGGAAAAAAAAATCTAAATTTAAGGCAGAAAAAAGGTAGAACGCATTAGAAAAAAAATCTAAATTAAGGGACAATGTCCAAATGTGGCAAAAAAAACACTCTTAATGTGAAAATCTAAGGAAAAAATGGAAGTGTGGTACGAAGAAAAAAAAGCAATATTTCAAATAAGTCACAAAATAATTGAGATTTAAAGAAGTCAAAATGTGTAAAAAAAAACAAAAAACAACTTCAAAATATGGAAAATAAGTCTATAAAGTCCTAATGCATAAAAAAGCAAATGTGTAGAAATATGCAGAGGCAGGCTAATGCTACCCATTGACTCCCAGTGATTGAGCTAAGCTAAATAGTGGTGGTTGAGTTCTGCCCGTCTCTTCCTTGTTACTGCACGCACATTCAAAAGAATGGAGTCTATCTGCTTGTCATGGACTCAGGAGCGAGGCAAGACACAAAAACAAAAAAGTTGGCGTATCCCTTTAATCAACATAGTTTCACTTTAGCCTTCCATTAGCACAACATAACAGCTCATCTATATAAACCAGTGAGACACGTCCATATCACGGCCCAAAAAATCCTGATGACATCACTAACACTGGTTTAGCCCTCAGCTCTACTATCACCCCCCTTAGGGCAGTTTCAGTTTTTTATATACTGCACCGAAAAACAAAGTGACAGGGACCAAAGCAGCAGAGTCTGGGCGTGAAGAGGAGATAGCACACATGGAGGAGCAGCTGAACTCTGTTATCATGGCGTCCATGCCTCCTGCTGTTATCACGATGAACAGACTCGGAGTGTTAAAGAGGCTGATAATGGAGAGAAACTCTGCTGATAAATGAGACAAACACTCTGGGTGATGAGATTTCAGAGAAAAACAGACTCATCTGATCACACTAATGACATCAAGACCTCCAGAGACTAGAGCAGCCTCACTGTTTAATCAGGCTTTAATTGATGCTGGCTGCTCTGCAGAAATACAACACAGATTGAACATTGTTTTACGCATGAAGAAAAGCTTCTGGTAACTGCTTGACTCAACTTGACTTTATTTGGTTATTCAGGTCTCCATCAGGGATCACACCTGGTGCCTGGCACAGGTTTTTGTACTTGAGTGGGGATACCGCTGATACCTCAGAGTATCGCCACATGTATGAAAAGTGTTACACAAATAAAGTTTGATTGACTGACTGACACTGAGTGAATGACTCTCCAAACTCTCGTCTGATTTAACAGCATGTTTTACTGCTGGCAACCATCTCTGGAGCAAAAATCTTCTCCTTACTGTGAAAAAAAGCCACAAAGGGGCAGGCAGCTCTATCGCCTCTGTTTCCTCCTCCATTGTTCAAGGATGCTGCTGTAGCTTCTCACAGCTGCAGCTGAGGTGAGCTGATACCATAAATGGAAAAGCACAACATGTGTTTACGGACAAAACGATGTCTGTTGGATTTATAAACTATCCAATCTAAAAGTCACACATCCATTTTAGGTGGTTTTCACACCTACAGCTCAGTATGGAAAGTTGTTTGGCTATAAAATTGATATCAGTGATACCAACAGTACTTCAGCTCTAATAGTACTCAAATTTGGTCAACTATTGCACGAGAAGACTTTACTAGTGAAGCAAAAAGTGTCACTGGAACTACTAGTAGACAATTTTTTGCACCAGTACTACTAGTAAAGCTTTGAGTTTTTACTACTACTTAGTAGTACTAGTAAGACAAAATTGTCTACTAGTAGACTTTGCTTTACTAGTGAGGTCTACTCATGCACTACTGCACCAAAAACGTTAACTTGTAAAACAAATTTTTTGTTCGCTAGTCCTACCGGTAAACTCAAAATATCTTACTAGTAGTACTAATAGACCTAATGCAAATGAAGTAGGAGGGATTATAACCCAATCTAGCACCCTGATTGGTTGTAATATTTTCCAAATCGATCATCCATATTCCACTTGTATCAGAACAAACAATCCAAGAGTGAAAACAACCTGCTTCAATAATCTGAGAGCACAAATGTCCCCCAAGACATTTCTGACATTCTTAGTTTTTACTGAAAATGTTGGAAATGGTTTTATCTCACAATGTTAACAAATCTTTTTCCTGGATTGAGATCACCACCAAAGTCTAATCACTTCTCCTTTTTGCCATGACTAACATTCCCTGGAAAATTCACCATAAGTCCTTCATAACTTTTGGAGTTATTACACAAACCCCAGAGAAAACAAACAGGTGCTGGTCATGACTCAGCCCCCTCACCTTGACACACTGCTCGGCCAGGTCTCTGCTCGTCCTGTTGTTCAGCTCCACCACCACCAGCCGGTTACAAAGCGCCTTGATGGCCCCGTCCACGCCCACAATCCTCCGGGTGCACTCCGCCGACACATCCAGATAGTAGGTGATGGCTCTGGCCGTGACCTCCAGCACGTTATCTGGAGCGCTCTCGTCCAGGAAGATCTTACAGAGTGCCGGGAGGAACGTCCGCGGAGGGCAGCTGGAGAGAGAGGAGGGTCAGTCTGTGCCAATTGATAATCAATCACCTCGTGACTGAAACCAGAGATCACTCACGTCTCGAAGCAGCGGTCCACGTTGTCAGACATGAGCAGCAGCATGCAGAGCTGCTCCAGGGCGATGAGCTGCATGTCGCGCTCATCGCCCTGACCCATCTGCAGCCACTCCAGCAGGGTGTCTGGGTCCACGTCCGCCATGATGGCTAGCCTGTGGTCCAAGGATATTCTTACATTTTAATGAGATTATAATCCAACAAAGACACTAACAGAAGAACTTCATGGTAAAATTAGGTCTGCACTTTCTCTGGATACTTAAATCAAACTTTAAAGTCCCTTTTAAAGTCCCTTTCATACAAAATGTTGTAGCACAAAGTGCTTTAAATAAAAAAGAAATAAAAAATGAAAAAAAAAAATAAAATAAAATAAAATAAAAAGTAGAAGATTGAATACAATAAAAAAACCAAGACCCTTCCCACCCTCACTATCCATATCCAGCACACACACTTACTTACTTACACACACACACACACACACACACACACACAGACATTAAGAGGAGATTCTAACAGAAAGAGAATCAGAGGACTGAGGAAACACCATCTTGAATTAAAAATAAGGAAACGCAGGAGCTAAGGCTAAAGTGGCATTACAATTAAGAAAAAGAAGAAGAAGAAATTAGTTAAAAATACTATAGGGAAAAAAAAATAAATCTTTAAAAAAAATATTGATAATATTGAAAAATTAGATAGGCAAACACCAAATGTGTAGTAAAATCTAAACCAGGATAATGAAAAGAAAATCGATTAACAGAGAACAAAATTCCAAAACAATAAATCTGAACGGAAATGGAGAAATAAAACAGATAAAGAGGATTAAAATAAGTAAACAAATAAAATAAAACAATAATATGGTAAAATGAGATAGTCAAACACCAAATGCGTAGTAAAATCTGCTAAAGTAGAATAATGTAAAGAAAACCAATTAACAGAATAAAATTCTGAAACAATAAATCTGAATTGAAATGGAGAAATAAAACTGATAAACAAGATTAAAATAAATAAATAAATAGAAAAGAAGAAATAACAATAAGAAATATAATCAGCTAAAAGCCAGGCTTGAAAGGTAGGTCCTTGCTATTAAAAAAGACTAAAGCCTTAGGATTAATCAAACTTTAGCCCAAACTTTATCGTCCTCGTTCTCACCTGGCTCCCCGTTGGCTACCCGCTCCGGCTCAGCGCCCAATCACTGCTCAAAGTTCTGTCGCTGTTTGGGACTCATCCAATCACCCGTACGGAGGGAGAGAGGAAGTGAAGACCAGAGAGAGGAAGTCAGGCTCTCACTGGGGCTTCTGGGACATGTAGTCTCTTCACCTGAGGACAGAACAAAGGGAGGAAGTGAGGGGGAGTTTTGAATAACTGACGGAGAAACTGAGGCTCGCCTTTGTTATAGTGCTTCCCTATACTACTGTTATTAATCATTAATAACAGGCTCGGATAACTCTTGGGTAGACACAGCTCATGGTGATTTATACAGTCCAGTGAAGAACTTTTGGATGAAATGTCCAAGATACAAACAGGGCAGTGGAGAATTTCTCTATCCTTCTTTACTTTTACAACTACTACTGCTACTACTACTACTACTACTACTACTAATAATAATAATAATAATAATAATAATAATAATAATAATAATAAGTAACTCCTTGATCATTGCACCCTACAACTAGGGATGCATGATATTGGATTTTTGCTAATATCCGATACGCAGATATTTTTTAATTCATCATCATCAATACTGATATTTCTGGTCAAAAGCACAAGCTCTGTACTTAACAAAAATGGACTTGTTTTATTTCAGTGTAAAGTATATTTTGCGAGGAACAGATGTAAAACAAGAAAAACAGCATTTAACTCTTGCAAAAACGAAACCCTTGATTTTTAAATGTACCCATGCAATGATGGTGAAGGTGCACCAATATTGTACATTTATGTATATGATATTCCAGCTGATATATGGCAGATATATCGGCTGTGAATATTTGCAAAAATTTCAATATCAGACAATACCAATACATAACTTTTTAGGCTGATATCGTCTGATACCGATGTCAAACCAATAGTGTCATGCATCCCTACCTATAACTGCATATGAAGGTGAATGAATAATCCCTGGATCACTGTACTTTGTGATTTTTCTACAGGAATGTATGTTATTTTGGAACCTGATTATACATTGAAGGAAGCAGATCCTGGAAAAAGTGCACCTTTTTCTATGATAAATCTGTGGATGTTTACTGGAAGCCACAATATGTTTGCACAGATCCTTTTGTGATCTAGTCCTACTGGGGGAAAAAAATCAAAAAGGTTGTAATTCAATGGGCATGACTTATTCAGTGTCTGAAACTGAATCAAAGGCATGGCTATTTTTGACATAAACATGAAACATTCCGGTAAATCGACAAAGAAGATGAAATATTACAGTGCTTTTAAACAATCAAAATGTCAATACTTTTCAATACTGCGCTTTCCAACAATAATAATGTCATATTTGCTTCTAAAGTTTATTTTATTCATTTTTAAAGAGAACAGTAGAATACAAAATTTTTTAAAAAATCTTTATTGAAAAGGAGCAGAGAGAAGAATAATTTTACATGATCTGTTCCTTTCATTCCAGACTGGACTATTTTTTTTTTTAATTTAATTGCTTTCTTTGAGTTATAATCAAAATAAAAATTACAGTTTACGTGACGATCAAGAGCCAACAGCTTACAAAAGAATTGCTATGTTGGGTGTTGATCCAAACAACAATTTATAAGAGCAAGTTCTTGCATTGGTGTTACAATGTGAATATTTAAATGCCCACCCTCTTTTTCTACTCATTATTATGTTTTTACTATTTTTCATTTATGTACCTATTTAGAATTAATATTTTCTTATATTTATTTAATTATCTTTTTGACTGTGCGTAGGCTTGAATGGGTTGTTTGTTCAAAAAGTCAATAAAAACAGTATAAAAAGAAATAAAAATTATGAACAACTGCACAGAAACATCAGCAATGTGTCCACTTAAGTAATAAAGATTTACCCCAATGGTGGGTGTTTAAGTCTAATATTTTTTGGCATCAAGCACGTGGCAAACTATTATTATAATCAATCACAGCTGGTACTGTGGAAACCCTGGACTCCACACTTTTGGCTGGATGACTGTTTTTTTCGAATAGAAAGGATAATTCCCTCTGAAAAGAAGTTTGTTCTCATTATTCAAGTAAAGATGATAATTCCTGCCTTACAAAGCAGCTTTAAAAGCTTTCCAGGTACAATTTAATGTTCCTCGTGTGCTAATAAACGTGCCCTAGTCCACTGTTTCAGGGTAACTGAAGAGTTTTAAAGGCTGAAAAACTGAACAATATGCATCAAACGGACGAACACAGTCTTATAAATATATAAACCACAGTTAAGTGTCTTTGAGGGCACACAGGAGCTAATTTAACTCTATGTTGTCAACACAGATGCACAGAAGCTGCTCTCTGATGTGGTTTTCCTCTTAAAACAGATCTGAGGCTTTTCCAAACATCTGAGCTTTTTAACCCTGTTTTTGGTCTGACAGGCAGAAACGTTCAGAGCTGCAACATCACCACAGTCGATGGAAAAGCAGCCAGGATGTACTTCAAAAGCTGCTCGATATCAAAAGTCAGTGCTTGGAGTTTGGTGAGCAGGGTTGTCTGAGACAAGCTTTAGTTAAAAAATAATAAGTTCTAACAAAACCAAGGAGACCAGTAAGACAGTGTTCACTTTGCTGGTTAATTATTTTCATTGTAGTTTTCATCAACAACCTTTTTCCCCCTGACGAAAACTAGACTGTAACTAATAAAAACAAGAGCACATGGACAAAAACTAAAACTCAATTAACTGACATTTTCATCAACAAAAAAAACTAGACTAAAATGTTTGACAGAGACTTAATCCAGTCAGACCTGGAATATATCCAATCACAGCTACTTTGTTTGTTTGGAAAGGTTGGATGAGTTAAGCAGGACATCCAAACACAGCTGCCTTAGCTTGGTGGTGGTGGGATAAGTTGGGGAGCGATCCAATCAGAGCTCCTCTCTTTATGAATTGATTCATGTAGAGCAGGTTCACTGTTTGTTTTCAGTTCTGGTATTGTAACTGAGATGCTCTGTCAGGTAGCCTAAATAAAGGTGACTGCATTTCAAACAAAAGTTCAATTTGTTTCTGCTTATTTATACATTTAAACTTTACTAGCATTCAGTAAAGGGTTATTAGATGTTTCATTTTATCCAAGTGTAAAACATGACTTCAGAAATTCAAGGAAACATAAAAAATGCCTTACCCTTTACACTTCATATTTTAGTCGACTAAATTCATAGTAGATTTCACTAAAATGTTGTGAAATTTCATCAACTTAAACCAGTCTAAAACTAAAAACTTAGATGACTAAATTATGACTAACACTAAAATATATTTTAGGCAAAAGACTGAAACTAAAGCTAAATAAAAAAGTGCTGTCAAAATAAACACTGCAGTAAAACAGCTTAAAATATGAAACCCTCCACTTTTGATCAGATTATTACATGCCAAACTCTTACTACTCTGAACTCACTTGTTTTCAGACCCTCAGTATCTCAAAGCAGTACGGGTCAATGGTTCCACAAACTCCGGTACTAAATTTGCAACCCCGGATCATCAACACAACTTCAGAGTAGTATCTGGAAGGTCGCATTCACACACTGATATTTAGGGAAAATGTTGACCCTCAGCAGAATTGAGCTAAAGTCATTTGGGCATTGCTGATGTTCATCGGGTATGTCAGAAAATTACACATCGTATCCCAAACTGGGATGAACTTATATCAACTTAGCACAGTCGTTAGTGGAATTTCACGGGCAGTGGTGAACCCTACAGGTGTTCACACGAGTTTGTAAAATAGCCACAAGTGTTCCAATTAGGGATGGGAATCGAAAACCAATCCCAGTAAAGAATTGATGACAACTTCCTTGAGAAATTGGTACCATCATAGGGAAATCGGCGTGGCTGGAGCCTGGTGGTAAAAATAACACATGGGGAAGTTGATGAGAGTTTTATCAAAAATGTACAAAGCCCTTTTAATGACTGATAAACATTCAACTGAACACATAAAGATGAAGTGGGAAAAGAATTAAATGTTGAAATATCAACTGAGGATTGGCAAAATATGTGGAAAAACCACCAAACAACCTCTGGCTCTCAGAGATGGAGGGAGATCTCATGGAAATATCTTATCTGGTATTTCATAACACCTAAAATCGAAGGTTAATATCTGAACCAATTTATCCCATGTTGGAGAGACTGTGGTTCAATAAATATTAATCATAGCCATGTATTTTGGGAATGTTCAAAAATTTTGACTTACCGCTAAAAATAAAAACAGAAATAACAGAAATATTGGATATAATTTGCCTTTGAGGGCATCTATATGTGCAATCAATTCCCTTATTGATTCCTTTCATTTTGTTCTGTGTGCCTTTCAAATCAAGAAAGTCATCAGAGGCAGTCAGCAGATATAACAAAGAAGCCAAAAATCATGGCCAACATGGGGCAGATGTGGTCCAAAATGATCGGCAAAAAGGTGCTTGCTGCACGACTTCCAGTCCGTGGGAAAAACAGTAACTTACAGAAGCTTTAATCTGTGCAGTTCGACATTTAATATCAGATGTCAGAATCAGAAATACTTCAATTTGGTTGTTTCAGCTGCTCTTGTACACAGTATAGCTGCAGGAAAATAGATAAGAGTATAAAAATTTAGCAAAAAAATGATATAAGTGGGTTGCAACATGAATCTTCAAGCGATATCAACTTCCTCACAAAGGAAAAAAATAAATAAAATAAGTAAAGTGTGATGTGTCATGTATTTGACAGTGTTGCTACTGAAAACCTGTGTAGGCCAACTTCTCCCCCCAGAAAATCAGCAGGAATCTATAGGGCAATCGTTAAAGAATCAGATCAATAAACAGGTCCATAGATGGCATTAGCATCAATAAAATCGTACCAATTCCCATCCCTAGTTCCAACAGTGCTTACGTTTTGTGCTCTATAAAAGGATGGAGGACCTCGAGGGGATCTGACAAGGGCCTTGGGCTGGAAATCGTGTGGCATTACCAGCAGCATCATATCTATGTTGGCAAATGCTTAAAAGTTGTCTATAAGTAAAATGGCGTAAATTGTTCTCCTACAGTAGAGCTGAACGATTTTAGGAAAAGATCTGATTGTGATTTTTCTGGCAGATATTGCGATTTCAATTCGATTCACGATTTTCTTAAAATCAAGCTTCAGTGCAATATTCAGTATGTTTACAGTATAGACAACAGTGAAGAAATCAATTATCAAAAGCACATAACATATTATTCATCATCTAATATTGATGATAAATAATCTGTTTTCATTATTTAAGGGATACTCCAATTTCTACTGCTAAACAAAGACTTTGCGTTGTTGACCCGATTACCAGCACTTCTGTAAATGCAAATTTGTAAAACAGTATGTGTAAAATAGTTGACACAACAAATCCTGGGTCAGTCAGGAGCGCTGCCAAAAAACTGCAGCTTTGGCGATCACATGATTGCGTCTGAAATTGTGATTTCAATCCGAAAATGATAAATCTTTCAGCCCTATCCAAAAGCACAACATTTTTCTACACTTTAGATATGTCAACCTAAGCTGAACACATTTTTTTCCAGTCTTGATCACAAACATGTTTTTATTCTGCAAAAGGCTCTACAAACCCTGGAGGTGTCTCCTGAAGTAGGACACAAAGACTTGACTATTTGGTGCTATAATATAAATATTTGTCCTTTGTTTTTTCAAAACTTGAATCCAAAATCATGTTTTATTTCTCTGGTTTGATTTTCCCTTATGTAAAAGACTGAAAAACTATACTGCAAGGTACTGCCCCATCTATAATCCAGATTACATGAATGTGCAGGGAGAATATCGATCAGTCCAAGAGGTGTGGCGGGCCATCTGAATGAATGAAGCCTCAGAAAGTCTGCAGAAACCTCAAATTTCTGTTGGTCAAACAAAGCTTCAACAATCAGGAAGATTTATTTGTTGGTTTGAAAAAAGGTTTAATACTGCAGAGACTGTATAAACTCTGAATCTGCAGGCTCAGGAGGATTTTAGGAGCTAAGACCAGGGTCAGAGTCCAGAGGAGACTGAAACTCCTTTGAGCCTCTGCAGCATCCGTCAGATATGGAAATATCACTGATGTTGCATCAAAAAGAGCAAATTAGTTCAGGATAAATACATTTTGATGTCATCTAGAAGAATCCTCTACACAGCCTTCGTCTACTTTTTAAGAAACTGTTCCCAATGTTGAGATTTATTCATCTTTTGTTTGGAGATGTTAGGAAACATCACTGGATTAAAACCTGCAGAAAGCTCAGAGCATCTAATCTGCAGGCACCAGGATCTAAATTCAGATTTGGAGAAACATTTTATCCTTTTTAACTGAAAAGTATTTGTTGAATAGTATAGTATGTAAATGTAAAACACTCAGGGTTGATGCTTGCTCTTTAATTCAGTCTGTTTTTCAAACCTGCAGCCACAGGTACTTCAATTACTTAGAGCCGAAAAGAAGGTAATAGAGATGATGGTCTATTGTTTCAAGTAGAAAAATGATTTGTCACACAAAAAAAATAATACTGAATAAACAGCTGTCACTTCCCTCTTCTCAATAAGTCAGGGGAGTCAAGTAACTAAAGTTCAGGTATATTTAAGGCTGCAGTAAAAAGCAGACAGTCGACTAAAGTCAACATTTAGTTCCTCAAAATCAGGACTTTTGTTTTTTTAGAAGAAAGATCCCAGAGGTGGAATACTGAGAAATCAGAATTGTTAGAACTTATAAGTGAACATGAAGAAAGTTCCTTTAGTGGGACACATTTAGTGACTGTAGACATGACAGTTATGATCATTAAGTACAGATACACACACATACATGAATTAACAAATCTGGATGAGATAACATCCAGCATCAGATTTGAAAGTTTATTTCACCAAATATTCAATTTGTTATTTAATTCAGGCACAAAATTCCAGTCAAATACTCAACTGGGTTTCAAACCAAATAAAGACTTTAGGCCAGATTTAGACATTCAATAAGGTTTTAGACTAAGACTACGTTTTGGACCAAGTTAAAGCCTTCACCAGATTTAGACACTATATCAGATTAAGGCATTAAGACTTTAGACTACTTTTTGGAAATAAGACCAGGTTGAAACTTAAGACCAGGTTAAAGACTTAAACCAAGTTTTAGACTTTAGACAAGATCAAGACTTTAAACTACATTTCAGAGTTTAGACTATGCCTTGGACTTTAAACCAGATTTTGATATTAAAAACCAGATTTAGACCAAATTTAGACTTTAGTCCAGATTTAGACAGAAAAACTTGGTTTTAGACTTTTACTAATTTTTAGATTTAAGAGATGGTTGAGATTTTAGACCAGGTTACAGACTTAAAACCGATTTAGACTTTAAAACCAGATTTAAGTCTTAGACCATGGTTTGGACTTGAAAGTTTTCACCAGGTTCAAGACTTTAGACCAGATTTAGATCTTAATTGGGTTTCAGACTTTGATCGCATTTTGAACCATAGACCTGGTTGAGACTTCAAACCAGGTTTAGGACTTTTAACCAAGTTTTGGTCTTTAGATAAGATTAAGACATTAAGAATAGGTTTTAGACTTTAGCCTACATTTTAGACTCTAGACCTGGTTGATACTTCCGACCTGGTAACAGATTTCTAACCAGAATGAGACATTTAAACCAGGTTTTAGACTTAAGATTAGGTTTGGACCTCAGGCCCTGTTTAGACTTTATACCAGCTTTAAGACTTCAAAACAAGGATTTAGAGTTTAGACTAGGTTTAGTCTTTAGACCTGTTTTAAGAGTTGCTGTTGTCTTTCTATCATCTCCAAACACTCTGATCCCTTCTCCACAAGCAGAGCAGGGCTGCTCACTGGGTATCTTCTCTTTCTCAGACCATTCTCTGTCACCTGTCTGCAGTTAAAGGGGTGTATCAAATAAACTGGCCGTTGAGTCTAATTCTGAATATCTTGTTTTAGCCAACCAGCCATCCAAAGCCAGCAGCTCAACATGCTAATGCACGGGCTGAAAATAAACTCCCTGCATCATTTTTAACGTAGCAGCACGCAAGCTGCACCGTCCAGTGGCATATCCCTGCAGCAGTGCATGCTGGGAGTCCACTGGGTCCAGGATAAGTTGATTAGTCCCTAATTTGAAGGCCAGCAGCTGACTGTGTGTCTGTCTTGATGGAGCCAGGCTGTGCGGGACAGATCCTCTTATCAACAGATTAATCATCACAACTTGGAGCTCCAGGCCCGTCTTCTATCTTCCATCCTCCCCCCCCACCCCCCTGGCCTGGGGTGACCACAGCAGGACAGGACGGGAGGCAGGGTTTGTTTTCACCCCTCCTGGTGTCCCAGGTTCATGTTTTTGGCCACAAAATAGGACTTTTAAAAACAACTCTTAGGTGCGTCGTGAGTGCCCATGAGGGGGACGGGGGTCGAACAGAATGATGACGCAGCTTCACAGGTTCACACCTCCGCACCTCCACGGACAAATCCAATCAGAGTCAGGAGAAACCGAGACCAGACTCAGACTGAGGGGGGCAAGGTCAAGTTCTCACCTCAGTCAGCCTACTGCAGGGATGGACAACTTTAATCACCAGGAGGACCACATAACCTTTTCCCAACCTGAGGGCCACATTGTTACACACTCTTGATTGGGAAAAATAAGAGCCTGTTCGGAGGGCTGGATAAAGAAAGATCTGAACAGACAAAGTCCTGGAATTTATTGTCCTGGATGACCAATCCTTGTCTGTTGTGGAAAATAACGAATTTCGCCGCTTAATTATGCATGTTGAGCCAAGGTACTGTTTGCCAGGTCGTAAATGTATCTGCGAAACTGCGCTGCCCAAATTATATGAGGCAGTTAGGGAACAATTTTAGTGTATGCTTAAAGACGTGCATGCAGTCAGCTTTACCACGGACATTTGGAGCTCCAACGTGCGCCCCATGTCTTTATACTGTCCTATTTAAATGCCTTCATTTAACAATATTGTGGCTGCACATTACTTTAAACAAATATATTCTTAGATTTATTTATCTAAGTTGCTGTTGCACTGCTGTTTTATACTGTTGTATTTAAATGCCTTTGTTATTTAAATGTACTGTGGCTCCACTTTGATTTTTTTAATAATTATTCCTAGATTTATTTAGTCAAATTGCATTTTCACTACTGTTTTTTATACTGTTCTATTAAAAAATAAATTTTAAAATAAATGGCTTGAATTTGCTGTATTTATACATGTTTTACAAAGGGTTTAACCTGAACCAGGCCTTACCACAAGGATAACAATATCATAGTCATGCAGGCATAGTACAATATTTTTTTATAACATGCTGGTATTGGATTGGTACTCGGTATCAGTCGATACCCACAGCACAAGTATCGTTATCGAGAGGGAAAAAACGATATCGGAACATCTCTATGCACAACATTATTGGTATATTTGTATTGCTAGATAAATGCCTAAATAAGGTAAATATCGTTATTGGTAGATATGAAAATTACTGCCTTTATTTCTATCTGATATTCTAACCAAATATATCAGCATTAAGTTTGTCAAGTTCTTGCATATTAATTTAAATTTAGAAGGTTGAATATCAGGATATTAGTAAACTAGTGTTTGTATCTTAAACTGGTGGATGAAAATTGACTTTACTGTTACTATCAAACACATACCCGGCAAACAGCATCAATATAAAAAACCCAAAATACAGTTTCTCTTATTTCTTGAAAAAGGTAGAAAGGATGCATGATATCATCAAAACGATATCCGTATCAGCACATGTGAATTTTTTTGCTAACATTAATAACCAATATTTTGACTTTTGACATATTTTTCAACATATATCACATAAATTGGATTTAATATTGCCAGATTGTACATATGTACCATAATGGTTTACCTCATCATCACTGAATGTCCACTTTAATAAATCAAAAGTGTCATTTATTGAAATATAAAATGTTTTCCTTGCTTCACATACATTTATGATGCTAACAGACTGTAACAATGAAGGGAATTGGTTAATATAGGTAAAGTAGAGACTTTGTGCTCCCCTAGTTCTTATTTATGGGAATTATTAAAATTATTGACAGGCTGACTAAAGCCATAAATTCAATCCAACAGGCAAAACAGCGCAAATACAAAAAAGGGCAATAGGTTTGTAATTATTTCATATTACAAGGAAAATAAAAGTTCAACTCTACTCAACATTATTTATTCACGGCTATTCAATCAATCTGATTTTTATTATTATTTTTTTTTAATCAAAAATCTTCCGCTGCTCTTCGATGATCTGTAGCAGCATCTTTGCAGTGTATGCTTCCCTTCCTTATATATAAAAAAAGAATTTTAGAAATTTTGCAAAAGAGGCTTCTGGGAGCTCTTTGGCATGATGGTGAAGTTGAGTGTAGAGCTGGTATAAATCATGAAAAGGATGACATTATTTAGATACATGGGGATTGGATAAAAGTATTTAAAACTAGAAAAGCACTCAGAGAGTGCAGACCTCCACCAAGAAACAACTCTGGATCACCAGATCCAGAATAGAGCCAGGATCCAGACCATACTCAGCACATACATGGAGGTTGTTATCCTGTATGAACACAACAAGTTTTGGGAACATCATATAATATTTTCATTATCTATGAATTATTGAATGTCGTCAATGAGATTTCCCATTATATAGTTCCATGTTTTTGTGTGTTGTCAATATGGATCAGATCCAGATGAAATTTACCATGATGATAGATAAATGGAGCCCATATTATCCTGTGAGATTGGAAGTGAATCTGTTAAAAAATGGCAGAGATATGATTTTTTTAATTTAAATTCCACCCAATGTTAACCTACGAGATTTTTTTAAAATTTTTGGGAATGTCTTTGCATCCAGACAAATATATGTGTCACCACCAAAAGTGAATGTCTTCTTCCCTGGACCAAAGCAAAACTCTGGTAAAATTTTCCTGTAAATCTATTCTGTAGTTTTTCCATAATCTTGCAAACAAACAAACAAACGGCAGCAAAAACATGACCTCCTTGGTGGAGGTAAATTTGACTGTACTCCGCTGGAGTGTTAGATATAACAGAAGAGCTTCAGACTGGATCATTTGATGGTGCATGAGTGTCTCCTTCAAAGATTTGACCTAAATTATGTAAAAAACAAACTAAAGCAGAAGCTGGAGTATGAAACTCGCTCTTGTGGTTTCTGCTGCTAAAACAAACGTCTGTGTGTGTCAGAGGTGAACTGGAGAAATGACTCCACATCTGACAAAGCTTTCTGTGTGACCCCAAGTTTCATCATCTGTCTGGGCATAAGGAGCCTAATTATTTCATCAGACACAAACCAAGCTAAGAGGATCGAGCAGGGACACGTTACAGGCTATGCTAAGCCCTGCAGCTCGCCGTCCAGCCGGGCGCACGGGGCCTGGTGGCAAACTGACGCCGAGCTGCTGCCAGGGCCAGAGCTGCCGGCTTCACTAACACACCGGGTCTGTCAGGGTGACCATGACAGAACACCAGGACTATCACAAAGTTTGCTTCTTATCAACAATGAATGTTTGTTATGAGCACCAGGACATGGCTGGTTAACTTTATTTTTATTTTATTTTTATGCTTATTTATTATTTCTATTATTTTACTTTTAATTCTTACTTATATATTTATTCATTGTTATCTTACTGTAGTATGAATATTTACAGATATGTTCTAAATCCTTGGGGATAATTTTAATATTAAAGCTACTTATGTGCAAAAATTTAGCAGTAAAACATATTAATATAGAACAGTAAGTGCTAAAACTCAGCTTGCTAGAAGAAGAAATACACCTATGAGCAAAAACACATGGGAATGAAGTAGGGCTGGGCAATATATTGATTAAATCGATTAAAGATTTAAAAATGAGAAATAAAGAGTTTCTTCTTGGCTTAATCCAATTGTAAGTTGTTGCAATGTTTGAAAACATAAATACTGAAAATACTGAGATTAAATACTGTTTAGAGTTTGTTAATAAACTGTGAAAATAGCTCAGACTTCAGTGTTCATGTAGACAAACCTGCCTACGTCTGAACTACATAATCAACATTTTATTACACAATTTAACCCTCTGAGGTCTAAGCCATTTTTTCCTGTTTTTGGGGCGCCTGAACTTTGTGTTATAATGTATGTAAAACCTCAACCCTATGATGCTTAATCATGTATTAGACCTTGTTTTTTTCGGGACAAGCTGGGCTATCTTAATATGTATGCTACAGGAGTGTCACTTGAATGTGTAAATAGTAATATGACCATTGAGACAAAAGAAAAAAAAAATGGAAATTTAATCAGACAGAATTCATTACAAAAAAATCCAGGAGTATGGATGAACACCTTTGACAACAGAAAAATGTTTTTTCAAGTCTTCTTTATAAGTTAGAACAAAGAAATAAACGCTATCACACACAGCAAACCATTTACAATCATATTTACAAAAAAAGTCACTTGTTTTTTGCAGGTTCCAATGTGCCAAAACAGCCTATATTTTGCTTGTTTACCTGTGCGTCTCTAGGAGAGAGAGAGCGATTGTTCATCCAACAGGCTAACCTCCTGACATCATATCCAATCATAATATGTGTAAAAATGAAATAATGTTTATAAATCCATAAGAATTATCTGTGCGCACTAGGCGCATGATTTGGAATAAAACCCAAATGGGCATAGGTAAATATATAATGTTTTTTATTATATTTTTGTCAGAAGACACAGGAAATAGTAGATGAACTGCATCCGGGTGACAACAAGATGGCGACTATCTACTGTGCTAACGTGTTTTGATACAGAAATTGGATTAAATAATACACCTAGAAGACCTAACTTTTGGATTTATCATGATGGATTAATTTTATGAAATCTCCAAAAAGACACTGATATTTCAGGAGAGATATCTCAGCCTGTGGAAGAGCTACGATCGCACCGAAGGGCTCATCGAAGCGGCTAAGTTGTTAGCTTTCGATCAAAACAATCAGTAAGTGGCTACGACAAACAGTTGTAAAGTTATAAAATATTTTGTGAACGGTGCGCTTTGCTGTCGTATACGACTGCATCGACCTCCGAGGGTTAAGAGGGAAATTCTGTTTGGTCTGGGAATATATTTAACAGGCAAAACTTGATTCATGTCATTTTGTGTCACTTGAAGGTTTGTTTGGTTTTTTTTTAGAGGGAAAAAAATCAATTTAAAATCATAAATCGAGTGTTGTGTAGAAAAATCTGGGTTTTTTTTAGGCCATATCGCCCAGCCCTGGGCAGTACAATATTCAATGTGTAGAAATATAATTAGGGATGCTTTAGGTTCTCCTTTTTAAGTATCTATTTATCTTGACTCTTTTTTAATAATTGTTTTTAATTGTATTAATTTTAATTGTTTTTATCTTACTCTGCGGCACTTTGAGATTGCAAAAATGTGAAGTGCAATACAAATAAAATTTATTATAATAGTTACTACTATCAGCTGATATTGTACCAATAGTATCCTTCATCCCTAAATATTTTGTTGTGTATACAGCTATCCAAGCTTGAATGTTTGTAAAATTTCAGGCACATTCACACTGCTGTTTCAAGCTGTAATATTTGCCCCCCTGCTGATGCTTCACCTCCACTGTGAACATCGCAGAGACACAATGGGGGGACGACTGACCCCCTATTCTCTCCAGAGGTCATATCAGAGGCCTGATAGTGCTGCGAACACTCAAACCAGGCTGCAGCGTGAACTGGCACTAATATGACAGCCTCACAGAATGAACGTAGATGTCTGGAGGTGTAAAGCACTGAGAGAAGAGCTTTAGTCTCAACAACACTTAAACTGAGCTGCTCCTCAATTTCACCGTCTATTTATGTCCAAAACAAGAAAAACAACCTTAGAATAGACGACACTGGACTGTTTTGTGCTTTAATAATATCACAGCTGATACAGCGAGTATAAGGCTGTTCTGTGGACCAACACATCAGCTGTAACTTTCATTAAAGCAGTTTTGTCTTGTTTTGGTCATGTGGATATATTTGAGCTATTTCTACCTGGGGCTGGCATGTTTTCCATCACTGGCTTTGACTCAATACTCTTGTTTTTCTGGTTTCATATTGGCCAATATTGGCTGATGAGTTGAGTTGTGTAAAGCAGCTGAAGCATGACGTCATGTGAACAAACTATATAAATTAGTTGTTTTGGGATGAATTAATAGTTGTAGAGATTTAACAACAAAAAGATGCCCTTAAAACCACAAAAGTATATTTTTAAGAATTTGATAAAACACTTGGGGCCTGAATTGAAGGTCTGAGAGGCAGAGAACAACTTTAAGTGAGCTACAGCGGTGGTTAAAAACAGCTTTAAACCACCTGAAAAGTGCCGAGTTTAAGTCATTTATTATTATGATGCATGTAGATTCTAGTTTGATTTATGCTTTAAGGATACTTACTTTAACTCTTGGAGTCATGAAGTTTTGTTTATTTTTAATACAACACACAACCCAGTCGAATACTTTAATTTCATGAAAAACAGCACCAATAACTGGCCAAAAGGAAGTCATATCAATTTAATTATTTAGTCATTTTTTTTTTAAATCTTCAGCCTTAACTTTTTAAAGTTGTTTACTGCCACATCAACTGTTGTAATCAGACTTTCTGTCAGACACTGATGTCTGATTTTATGATGATGGCAAACGGGTAGAGAGAGGTGGGGCTAACATCACAGCCTTTTCTTCATCATAAGCCTAACATTACAGCTCCAAATATTTCTACAACACTTCTACAGGAAGCTGTCGGGGGCCTGATGTGGGCCCCAGGCCACCAGTTGGTAACCACTGATATAATGCATTATAATTGAGGATATGGTTGTACAGTGTATCTAAGGTTATGGAGGGTCTTTAATGGTAAATCAAACAATCATTGTGTCTGGATATGGTTACTACTCTTAGTGTTTTATTATTTCTAGGGATGCATGATTCTGGAGTTTTTCTTATATCTGATGTGATGATATTTCTGAATCCATTGTCACCAATTTAAATACTTTTGGTCAAGAGCACAACGTCTTACTTGTTTCTTTCAGTGTGAGAGTCTATATGTGTGAGGAGCAGATGTAAAACAAGAAACACAAAATTTAACTCTTGAAAAAAATTAAATGCTTGATTTTTAAATTTACACAAGAAGTGATGATTAAGTGCGGCCCATATATTTTGCTAATATATGGGCTGTTAAAATCTGCCAAAATTTTATATTGGCCAATGCTGATATTATATCAGCTAAATGTTTACTGTATATAATGTTAAAGTGGGCACATAGTATTCTATAAAACCTTAGTGGATTGGAGATAGAGCTGTCCCATGTGTTTCAGGTGTGATATGGAGAGGAAGTTGCACAACTCAGATTCAACAGAAAATATAATTGTATTGTAACCTTGGCGATTAGGGCATGTTTACGGTCATTTAATATGCATTTTAGGCAAAAAAAATGCAACAACTGATCTTTTTTATTGTGCTGTATGATATGATGATACGATGTCTTCAAATGGTCTTTTCAGAATTCCTAAAGTCTGCTTTTTACACCATATGTTTTAATTTTTTCGTTATATCGTTAAAAAACATTTACAACGCTTTTAGTTCAATAACAATATACTGTACTTACATTGTAATGAAGATTTAAAATGCAGATGCAGTTGTTACAGAACGAATATGATACAGTTAAAAATTATATTACACTGCAGATAGGTTTAACATAGTAAAATATCACTTTACAGACTACTGAAAAGGTGATTTATAATTTAATACTATTATGAGTATTATGTGTTGAATAGAGACTTGTATACTATATTTGTTGGATTTGTTTGGCCTTCGTAATGTTAACAAGATTCCAGGTGATAAAATAAACCCTCTGAAAGTAAAAACAGAAAAAAACTTTTATAGTTGAATGAACGTATTTTAAGTCCATAACAGCTGAGTAATGTACATGATGTCTTTTTGCTTCGACCGGACTATTGTATATACGAATAATCTGTATTCTAAATTGTTGATACAGCATCCACACTCGGGATATTTTTTCATAGAGCAGTTGATTGAATTTATGACAGAATTACATATACATATATTGTGTTTAAATGCGTTTATGTGGGCAAAGACAGTGTAAGTAGGCTAGTTAGCACCACGCTAGCTAACGTCACGCTAATGTTAGCTGAAACAACAGCCGCGTATTTAGATTATTTTGATATAAAAACGAATGAAATATCGACATGTAATCTAGTCTATGTAACCCTTTACGTCAAACTTATCTTAGTATCCTGTGGGGTATATGTATTCTCATTATAACCCTTCTGATAACGTCTTAGTGTAACAGCTTTATCAGAGGCCTCTGACTCCAATCCGCAGCCGCGGTGCTCGAGTTCCGGGAGAGCCGACAGGCCGCAGCTGAAACTCGGACTCTCACCATAACCGACCCCGGCCCGGGCTGGCTTCGAACAGCAGGGTCAGCTGCTTACCGTGTTTTCTCCTCGGCGCAGAGACGGTCAGCAGAGGCAGGAACGGTGATCCTGTAGGTCCAGATGAAGGCTGAGCGGCTGTCTGGTTGTCGGGGTTGTATTAAAGAGTTCCCATTTCTCCAGTCTGGGGGGTAAGAAGGTCAGAGTGCCGCGGGGACAGGAGCACTTCGGAGCGGACTGAGGGGCAGCCTTTATGGGGCTGAAATGGAGAGCGGAGCCGACCGGGGCTGCTGCCTTCACGGACTGACGCTCGGCTCGGAATTACGAAATATCACCCAACTTACTTCACTAAACTTTTGTTTACTAAGGAGTGAATGGAAGCAATGTGGAATATTATGTGACACTTTGGCTTCTTAAACATATTTTCAAATAAGATCAGTTTATAATATCAGCAAATGAATCCCTTTATTATCTAAAGACAGTTTTCAGATATTGTACAATCCCCTGAAATAATCATTTGCTTTGATAATGATCTGAATACTGACTACAATCTGTGCTTTTGAGACTTAAATTTGTTTTTGTTTTTTTACAGTTTGATTATTAAATTTTGTACGCAAAGAGGTCATAGGTGAGACTTAAATTTATGTTTAAATGTGCATTAATTCTATTCACAATAAACATTTTATTAACCCAGGTTACATTGTTTAAGCAGCCACATGCAGCCCCCAACCAGTAAACTTCAAATATGCAAAAATAAACATTTAAAAGAGAACATGACAACATCTACCAGGAAAACAGCAAAACTTCCAAGAGGGCAACACTCCAGCTTTCTCCCACAGACCAAAAACATGTTCATTCAGTTGATTAGTGGCTCCATACTGCCCTTAGATATGAGCATGAATAATCAGTACAGATAACTGATGGAATATTTCCAGGAAAATACTCTTTAACACCTGTATATGCTGTAAAAAGTTTATTTTTTAGAGGCAAAAATACTCAAATAACCAGTTTAACATCTATCCCATGCTCTAAAGCGTTCCTGACTCTGGCCTGAATTCTGTGTTTAGCTCTTTAAATTAACTGCTGCTACTTTTATTTCAGTCAAACGATATATACTGATACAAAATCTCCTAATAGAAGCATTTTACTTTCCTCTTTACAGATTATTAACAACTTTAATTTACAATTAGAGCATCTTACATTGGCCATAATTCAGCCCTCCAGCAGTGAGAATGAAACAAACATGGCCCTCACAAGTCCCTGATGTTGGAGGTTTGAGTCTTGATTTCCTAAATACCTCAATAGGTAAAGAGTTATATTTAAATGCACTTAGACCATGTGCAATAATACATATGTTATGAGTCAGTTTTGTTCTTCTTTTGGATATATTTTGATCAATGTGTTTTTAGCTCTCCCTCTTTAAGGAACATCTGCCAGGAAAAATAGATGGAAATAAGCTAATGGTTTTAATCTGGCTTTTTTTCTTTTTCTGTATGAAGATGTACATAAACTTGAACTGCTTGCTGTCAAATAAATAAATAAAATTACATTGAGTGCACAAGGACAGAGTTTTTATAAGCTAGTAAAGATGTGGAGTGAAGCACTTAAAAACAGGTAGTGGATTTAGATGTGGAGAATTATTATTATTATTATTACTATTGATGGGACAGGCTAAGATGACATACAAACCAAAAAAACCCCAAAACAAACAAACAAACAAACAAACAACCAAAAAACCCTGACACAAGTTACAGCAACATACAATTAACTAGAAGGACAAAAAGTCATGTTGACAATGTCATGGTTGGTGAAGACATCTGTGTGGAAAAACAACAGTTTAACCATTAATATTAATATTAATGACAGTTCTTATTATTATCATCATGATTATCATCCATATCTATTACTGTTACCATCAGTATAGCAAGTATGATCATGATTGTCATCATAACAACAGAAATAGTGGTATAACAATACCTTAATTTAATTCCAAATACTGATAAAAACATACACAAGAGAAAAAGCATGTATAAATTAAAAGTGAAATCTAAAATGAAAGTGATGCAAAATTTGAAAAAGCAAAACAATTACTAAACTAAATAGCCAAAAAAATTAAGAGAGAAGGAAAAGAGGGACAAAAAAAAAAACTAAATAAAAAAGGAAAGAAAAATAAGAGAAGAAAAATAGGAAAAGAAGTCTCATCCATATGAATTATTTCAAGAGTTCAGTGGTTGAATATCTGCAGTTTGTGGAGAATTATTTTGCCAGTTAAGGAGCAAAATTTAAGCAAAAATCAGATTTTCTTCATCTGGTGTGAGGGCGTCCCCGTCCTCCGCAGACTTTCCTCCGTCTCTCTGTTTCTGTTATGTTAACAGTCTTTCTTCCAGACTTTTTTAATCCCTTAAGACTCCAATGATTCATCTGAGTGTGACTCACCTGCAGATCTTCACTGGAGACGTTAAATAAACTTCGAGGTCACGACAGGATCATTGAAACACTCTTCATGTTCTCTGGATGATTATACTGAAGGAGGATTTTTCTTTAAATATTCACCTTCATTTTCAGACAGTTGCCAGTTTATTTGACTCACCAAAATAAAAAAAATAAAAAAAACACTATGCCTTTACTTTGAGTTTTCCGACAGTCCTTGAATGTAGCCCTTCTTAGTGAAGCAGCTGACGGTAGGGAGCGCTGTGACGTTCGTCCGTCAGAAAATTAAAGTTTCCAATGAGCTTCTGCCAGTTTCTGAGATTATTGAACGTTTGACTGAGATAAAAAAAAAAAGAAGAGAATATTAGAATTATTACTTGCTGTATGGATATTAAAGCCACTGACATGATTCAGGAAAAAGTTGAGTCATGTTACAATGGGACTGTGAATTTCAAGATTTGTAGTTTGAATTTTAAACTGCAATGAAATAATGAAAAAAAAATTCCAGTTTAGTTTATATCATTATTTAATCAGTCACATAAAAAATATTAACCCCCTAGATTACACTTTTAATCAAACACCACTGATGTCTTTACTGAAAAATACACTATAATTAAAAACTCTGATAAAAAATAAATTTATTTGTATTAATAGATAAGATTGATTTATGTGAATTATTTCTTTTTGTTTGATGTCACATTGTCACTCCACAACAAGATTGTAAGTTTGAACTTAAAACTCAGTTTAAGTTATAGAAGATCAATATTTTCACTAGATTTTTTTATATTTTTCATGAAGGGGTTCCAGTTTAATTAAATTTGATTTAATTGATCACATTAAAAATGAACCCTTTAGATGCCAGTTTTGATCACAAACCACTGACTGCATTTTTGAAAAATACACTACAATTTAATATATATATTTTTAAACTTTGATTATTAGTATCACCAGCCGATTCATCTAAACAAGTGAGAAGCCACTCCTGAAATATTTTTCACTTCAGTCCCTCAGATGAAAAAATGTCATCACTAACTTAACATCTAAACCATTTTAGTTAAAAAGAAAAAATGTTTGCAACTGCGAATTTCAGGGAGGCTAATTCGTGCAAAAGGTCAATAGATAGAGGACAACAAGGGAGGGGCTAAAACGGAGAATATTTGTAATTTTATTTAATTTTACAAAATTTTATGGGGTTTGCTACAGCAAAGCAGAAAATCAAGGGAATTATCTTTTTTCACTTTAATTTAAAGGGGGGTTGAAAAATGTGGTTATAATGGAAGTCTATGGGCCAAATCTTGCCGTCAAGAGGTCCAATGTAACAGAAACATCTCACACAGCAAAAATACAGTGAATATGGATGAAACTCAGAGATGTAAAAATTCACTGATAAACACACATCCTTACCAATTTGCATGGTTTAAGAACAATCCCAGTCAAAATGGTCTAAATACATGCACAACTAACTACAAAAAAGTCTTTGACAGGGCATTAATGTGTTTAATTCAGTGACTCATTTATTAGAGAGAAATCAAATATGAGTAAATTAAAAATAAAAAAAAGGTAGAGATGATGGCTGACAGCTTCGCTCATCCTTCACGTCCAATCAAGAAAAGTACATTTCTCTTTATGTTGATTTTTGCTGGTTTGTTTATATTAACAAGTCATCATGGCCGACCCAGAGGCCAAGGTGGTGGGGATGCCTCCGGGTGGCCTCCAAGTGGAGGTCTTCAGGGCACTGGGAGGAGACCGGAGGAAGACTCAGAACCTGCTGAAGGGATTGCAGATCCTGTCTGGCCTGGAAAGTGAAAGGTTGAAGAGCTCTGCTAAAGAGGATGGATGGATGGATGGATGGAGCACCCTGAGCAGTCTTGAGAAGCTTGACAGAAGATCACATTCATCAGATTTGATATCTCTGACTGATTCAAATAAAGAAACATGGAGGTTGGTGAAGAAAAGTGTTTTTATTCAGTCGTATGTTAGAAAATAAAATCATTCATAAAGTTATCATCGAGGCTATTCATCTTATTGCAGAATATCTGATGTTTTATTTTGAAATCAAGACGATGATAAAAGTCTTTACATTCTGGTGAAACGTGGCGTAGTGGATGTGATGATGATGTAGTGTCTATAAACTAAAGTGCTGACAGCTAAACTGTCCCTCAGAGGCCATCGTACCATGGCAGTCACAGTCTTCAGGGTCTAAATATCTCTTCGCCTATCACTGCTACAAAAATAAAATCCTCTTCACGGTTCATTCGGTCTGTGTTCGCTTGTTTTACTGCATCCTTCAGATTGTTCGATCAGGTGGGAGGAGTCAAGCTGCCCTGTGATTGGTCAAACCTGTGATAAGGCTTGTTGCATGTTTAAAAGGCATTTAGAGGCCCCAGTGGATTCAGGGTGGAGGTCATTTGAAAGTCAAAGATGTGGAGAAAGAGCAGAAACATCACCTTAAACTTCTAAATCAGTCTAGAGGAGGAGCCTGCTCAGATTTGGGAGCATCTTGCATTAGCAAAGAGACAGCCCGAACAAATTTGGAGACTGAAAAGTTGACCATTTGTTGGCTTTCTGATTGGCTCACTGACCAGCCAACCAGCTCGGAGAATCGCCTGCCATGGGTTTATTTATTCATCTCTTAATCGAGGAGACCTGACCAAGAACGGAGACCAGGAACCTCCAATCAGAAAATAAGTCTTTTTATGCATTATGATAGAGCTGGGCAATCGCTGCCATCCACCATTCTGACAATTAAATGATCAGGATTAAAAGATTAAAATATGTGCCTCATGACCTGCTGAACTTTTATGTTATTATTATATATCTACTTAGCATTAGTCTGAGGTGTTTGCATTTGTCAAGGTCTATTTCTACCTATTTTCCGTTCTTTAATATCAGCGTCAAGAGCATAAACATTCAATCAGTGATTAATCCTGTTTTCATTATTCAATTAAAATAATAACAGTGATGACTTTTGCCACATTGGAGCAGCCCTACATGATGGATTTGCGTCTTTAAAGTTGAAATCACAAAGAAAACTTGAAGGTAAGAGAGAGCATTTTAACACTGGTGATATCTGGAGCTCTGTTCATCGTTGTCTGTAATAATAACAGCATTTTGTTCCCATTCAGTAAAAAAAACTTCTCAGATTGTTGTATTTCCTTTAGATCATTTCACATAAACTCTGCAGTATTATGAAGCAGGTCACACAAAAGGCCGGAGCCACCCTTTCGTCACTGAAAGGCCAGCCAGCATTTCAACTATTAACAACGATTCACCGATAATCCACCAGCTTCTCTTCCTGAACATTTATCTCAACCTCTCTTATTCGACAGCCTATCACTGAAACCTTTTCAGTGTTTCAGAAGAAGATGAGGAGTCCACACAAAAAGAGATAAAAGCAGGTGAATACTCAGGTGTGTTGTTACTAAAGCTCTCAGTGAGAGAGCTGTGGATTTTCACATTAAGCATTAATTAGCCTGAGCCACAGGATGAAGTCCTGCAGAGACTCTGAATCTGAGATTTTGTTTTAATCCAAAGTCAGATCGATGTGCTTAGGATTTCTCTGAGTGCCTGGTTTTAGCATCTGTTTGACTGTTTCCTCCTGTTTATCTTTTAATGTGACACAAGAACAGGTCCAAAGCTTTAATTTAATTAGAAAGTGTCAGTAATTGGCCAAACTGAAGTCATCGTAATGTACTGTGTGACAGCACTAACACCAGAGCACTTTGTGGAGCACTAGAGCACTTTGAGCAGGACTTCTATTCTCTATGAGAGCGTTTTTACTCTTAATTAACCCTTTTTAACCCCTTTATAAACCTTTTTTTTCAAAACTCTTTTTGTTGAATGTATGTATATTGTGCGTGAGAGAAGCTGACCACCACTGTTAAATTTCCTTCTGGATCAGTAAAGTTGAATCTATCTATGTATCAATTTGTGTTGAATCTGTGGACTTAACTTATTTCTCTGGGATGAAAACATGATCTGATGTCCTCATCATGAATCTAAAATCTGTTTTTACTCAAAGAGAAGAACCTGATCAGATCGAGTCATTCCTGTATTTGACTTCTGCCTCCTCCCCGTCAGACCTGACTGATCGATCAGTGAAGTCTTATTGTGGAAACATTCGTCTCAAACTCATAGAGCAGCACTTCGTTCTTTAGCGTGGCTCCGGCTGATTGATAAAGTGATCAATAACATCGATATGTGATTCAGTGTCATGCAGCATGTGAGGAAGGAGCCTCCATGTTGGAAGAGTTCTTGGACCATCATGATTGACGACCTAAAAGGTCCTGAATGTCCCCCCTGATTTACCTTCGGCCTGTGTGTCGTTTTTCCCGGTGGTCAGTGAATACAGCGTGGTGCGTTGGTGACCTATCAGAGAGCTTAAAGTCCGACGCTGCGAGTCATCTCACAGGAAGTTCTTCTTGAGAGTGATGCTCGGGGACGACTTGGCGGCGCTGCGGGGGCTGGCGCCGCTCGCCTTGGCGTTCAGGCTCTCCTGGTTTCCTTTGACGGCGGCTTCGAGGCGGGACTTCAGGTGAGGAGAGGACGAGATCAGAGACCTGAGGGGTGGACACCAAAGACTTTACTTCCTGATCACTTTAGTGAATATCGGAAGCTTCAATATTCCAAGATGACAGACATTCTGTATATACGCTGCATTTGTTAAGACTTATTTTCATTTTTATTTAATTTAATTTTTATTTTATTTTACTTCCTTTGTACTAAAGAAAACAACTGCCAGAGTCAAATCCCTTGTATGTGTTGCATACTTTGACTTGGTGTTTGACTTGGTGAATTGGTGCAAAAATAACCAACATAAAATTAGATTAAAAATAAAAATAAGGCTCAGGAGGAATAATATTAAATATAAAAGTAGGTAGAAAATAGTGTAAAACTATGACCATCGTGAGCACCAAGAAGACACAAAGAACAGCAGACGACAGTTTGTTTACATGCTCCATGTCTTCGTCTCTGGTTTTGGTGTCTGTCTGCAGCAGCGTCACAGCGCCACCTACAGGCCTGGCATATAAACTACAGCGTTTTCGTGCGGACAGACACATTTACTGCGATGATGCCGTCTTTACAAAGAAAGTCTTTGCCTCCGTGTGGACTGGACGTCATTTTGCTGCTTTTTGAGTCCTTTCATCCTCCTTCATGTCAGACAAGTTCCATTTCAGTAATTTCTTGATTCAACGTGTCTGGTGGGGATCACGCCTTTGTCTGGCTACTGAGATTAAATCAGCTTTACAGAAAAATGTGTTAATCACAGTTCAGTCATGACTCGATGACACAGGGCCGTGTGAGTTTTGAAAGCTTTCCCCCTCATAAATAAAATAATTATTAAAAAACTGCTGTTTGTTGTCTTTGTCAGATATTAACATTAGTTTGATGGTCTGAAACATTCAAGTGTGACCAAAAAGCAAAAGTAAGGGTGCAAACACTTTCACAGCACTGTTGGTCATATTTTCATACTTCTCTTGGCTCTTTAATGTCTTCACTGGAGGGGAAATACAGTGGACAGAGTAAAAAACCAAAGGGAGAGAACTGGAGGAATAAATTTAATGATGTCTAAACTGATGAAGTTTTTAATATCAGCGTATAGTTTCACCTGAAGACGGCTTGGTGCTGAGGGCCAAGCCTCATCAGGTCTTTCAGCGCCACCTCGTGCAGGGAGCGGGACGCCGCGGGGGCGGAGCCAAGAGCGTTCTCGTCCAAGAGGAAGGAGATGAGGAGGGGGAGCAAGATGGCCACCAGCTGAGGACCTGAAGACCAAAAAACAGCCAGGTGTGATGTTAGAAGAAGGACATGGACCAAGCAGATGGTGGACAGAGAGCTGACTGATTCGCACTAAAATGGTGACGCCTGAGAAACAAAATGGAGCCCAAATGTTTTGAAAAACTCAACTTTCTCTCTCTGGCAGAAGCTTTTCATTAATATGTGACAGTTTTTAAGTTTGTATCTTTTGTTTAAAGACAACAAAAGCTTTCCGTGCAAATGCTGAATGAGGGGATTATATGTGCAAAATCTACGGAGCTCAAGAATCAAATATGAACATCAGAAAGTCATCTATTTGATATGATTTCTCTCTTTTATTGTGTTGAGCTCTTCCCTCACATTAAAATAACTGTAATGCTCTTTTTATCATAGTAAATCAGGAACTCATTGCTCAGGAAGCAGGAACACCTCACCCCAACACTCACCTCTCTTCCTCGGCTCCCTGTTCACTGTAAGATTCATTTTAAGACTTTACTTTTTATTTTTGAGTCTTTAAATGGATTTGCACCTCGATATGTCTCTAATCTTTTGAAGTCTGCACCCCTTTCGAGATCTTTGAGCTCCTTCTTGTCGTCCCAGATTTCAGACTAAAAAGCAGAAGTAGCTGAGCTTTGTCTGTAGTGGGCCCTGAACTGTGGAAATCAGAATGTCTCCTCCTTACCTGCTTTAAAATCTGTTTTTATAGTCTGTTTTTATGTCTTTTATTCTCTTGGTTTGGATTTAATTTGTCTTCTGTTTTCATCATTCTGCAGTGCTTTACTTTACTTTATTTCTCTTTTCCTTTAGTAGGGCTGGGAAACATATTGATCAAATCAATGAATTCGAATTATTTCGGCAGACGATTTAAAAATAAAAAAAATCACAATTTTTTTTCCCAACTCAGAAATTAGGGAGTCTTTTTTAAATTATGACCTAGTAGAAAAACTATAAAACCATAACAAACAATGTTGTTTCTAATGATTGACATGTCCAAGACTGTAATAATCCCAACCAGAAAATTTAACTTTGCATTTCATATGTTGAACATACAGGCACCTAAACAATAAAGTTGTTGCAAAATTTGAAAATATAATTACTGAAATTGTTCAGTTTTCACGATGATAGGTTTTTTTTTTAGTTTTTTTTTTGTTTCTTAAATTAGATTAAATATTGATCCAATTCCATGTTAATATACTGTGAAAACAGCTCCTCCTCCAATGTTTATGTAGACAGGCAAAACTACGTTTTAACTACATGATCAAAAAAAAAAAAAAAAGACAAAATTAAAGCTTGCATTTTGACTACAAGAGGGAAAGTCTGTTTAGTTTTTGAACATATTTTGACAACATAAAAGCAAAACTTGATTCATGTAATTTTTTTTGTAATTTGGAGGAGTTTCATTTCGCTTCATTAGTTTTTTTGCTCAGATCGTTCATAAACTGATTCCTCTCATTGTAACCCAGTATTTCAAATCCTTTTAAATTATAACAACTTTCTCTTTTATCAACTGGGTTCTGGATGCTGATTGGTAAAATTTTCTTATGAGCTTTATACATAATCTGAAACATACTGAGATCTACTAACTCACTGAATTTAAACAACTGCAATTTAACAAATAGTGGGTTCAAAGGAACTCTGTATCAACTTCTACAAATATTTCTTGTTGCTTTGTCTTGTAATTGAAAATTGGCTGGATGGAAGTTTTAAAATCGTAAACTGAGTTTTGTTGAAAAGAATCAGGGATTTTATTTTAAGGTGGTATCTCCCAGCCGTAACTTTTAGATAAAACACTCATGTCTCTTGAATGACGCAGTAAAAGCCTGTCAGAGAGTAACTTCCTCTCCACATAAAGGTTAATATTCACGTCTGGGACTCACGCTGGGACTGGTCTGCAGCCTGGACTAACGCCTCCATGGCTCTGACGGCCTCCAGGACTCCCACCAGCTCCTCCTGAGTCTGCGGGCGGCTCCGCTCCACCCTCTGAAGAGGAGATGCACCACCTTAAACTCACATCATCACACCAGCACCATGAGGGAAACACCTGACTGATAAGTACCTGGAGGAATCGAACCAGCCGTGGTCCCAGAGCCTGGATGTACGGGACGGCAATGGTGGGCGGAGCCTGAAACACGGTGGTCAACAGCTGGAAGCAGCGACTGACGACCTGCAGCAGAGAGAACCAGGGGTCAGAGAAGAGCACACCAGGAGGTTAAAGTGATCCCCCCTCTGTACTGACCAGTGGGTCTTTGGCCTCCATGCTGGCGCTGAAGCGCTGCAGACTGAGCGCGTGCAGAGGCTCCACGGTGCAGACGTCCGGGCCGGCGGAGAGCAGGAAGACAGTGAGGGCGGTGAGCAGACTGACCTGATCCACCTGCACGCGCTCACCTGGAGAAACACGAGGGGAACACGGCGAGGGTAAAGGTTCTGCTCCGGAGCTTAAATCACCGGCGTCCCACAGGCCCAGCAGCGTGTTCAGAGCCGATCGCAGCAGAACGATCCAGGCTCCTCGGCTCTTCTCCTGCCGGCTCATCGGAGACGTCACCACGCTTTTCAAGGCCTGGAGAGCTGCCTGGATCAGCATGCTCAGGCTGGCCCCGCCCACTGGGGCACCTGGGAACGAAACACACCCAGGGTAGGGAAGGATAAGCACTTCACCTTAGGTCAAATTTAACCACCATACCTGATACCATGAAATGCTCAACACTGTAACAACCCCGTCCAGAAAATTTCACTTTGCATTTTACATATTCCAATTATTTCAATTTTATTGTGTTTTTTCATAACAGAAATTGGTGAAGTTATCACATACACTGGCATTGAAAGAGTTAAAATTGGCAAAAAGGTTGAATATTTGATATTTATGATCAGGACTGATCATAAGTGTAGAAGTATAAAAAGGAATTTATGAAGAAATTTTTTTTTTAAAAACTCTAATATATTATTATTTAAAGGGCATTTAAGAAGGGAACAAAAATGTCCCCTTTTCAGAAATCAAGCAGTTTTCTTTTTAAATTCTGACATAGCATAAAAACTACAAATCCATAAAAACAATGTTGTTACTTATCACTGGCATGTCCAGCACTGTAATAATCCCATCCAGAAGATTCCACTTTGCATTTAATACATTGCAATTGTTTTGATTTTATTGTTTTTTGGTCTTTTTTTAAACAAAAATTGGTCATGTCATCACATACACTAGCATTTAAAGGGTTAAATTATGAAAATCATTGAAAGCTTTGAAGTCGTGATCAGGACTGCAATAGATTAAATGATTAATGAAGAAAAATGTGGAAAAACTCTGGCATACGATGTTTAAAGGACATTTTGCAAGGGGACAAAAATGTCCCCTTTTCAGAAATGAAGGATTTTCTTTTTTTATTCTGATCCAGCAAAAAAACTACAAATCCATAAAAAACAATGTTATTTCTAATCACTGACATATCCAAGACTGTAATAATCCCAACCAGAAAATTTTACTTACCATTTCATATATTGAACGTAAAGGCACCTAAACAATAAAATTGACACTTAAGTAGCTTAAATTGGCATCTAAAGGGTTAAAACTGTGAAAATAATTGAATATTTGGTAGTTATGAACAGGACTGAAGTGGATTACAAAATTTATGAAAAAAAAAAAGTCAAACAAAATATCAAAATATTATATTTTTAAGGTATTTTAGAAGGGGATAAAAATGTCCCCTTCATGGCTCTGTGTAACAATTATTAGCTTCACAGTGAAAAAATGAGCGATAGAGGATTTGTGTTTAAATTTGAAATTCAGTGAAAAATATGTTGAGGAAAAGCACATCCACTTTAAAATTATCAAAGAAAGTAACATCAAGGGGACAAAACTGTCCCCTCAGGTAGAAGGGTTAATGTTCTTGTGGTCATGTTCTGGTGTTTTTATGCCAAACATCACCTCTATATCCACGTGCATGCTCGAGAGCGTGCACGTGAGCGTGCTTGTTACCTGCATGCGTGCTGGGCTGGTGCACAAGCTCTCGGAGGACTCCCAGCAGCAGGTAGAGGACCGTGGGGAGGATGGACACGCTGCCTACGAGAGGAAAACCCATAAAGTTTATCATCAATAATGTGTTTTATGTTCTCGCAGTATTCCGAGCTGCCCTTGTCATTATGTTGCAGTGTTGCTATGACTACCAGTCATGCTGAGCATCATGGGAAGGCAGCAAGAAGGCTAAGATCAAGTCAAATCAAATAATGGAGATTAAAACGTTTTATCTAAGATTATACATGAGCATACTTATCCACGTGTGACCAGCCTTATGATTTAAGAGTTAACAAACTCTGCATGAAGAAGAGAGCTTTAACCCGGACACCATATAACATGGTAACTTATTACAGCATAACACCTGCAGAGGCGTCCACAGGGGAAGCATCAGGGATGCAGCAGCTTTACAAAGGATAAATTCTCCACTTTAACTTCACTTAATTAATTGTCCCTTAAAGGGTGATTTGGTGTGCAGCGAATAATAACATAACACTCACAATAAGACGGTAAAGAAATCACAATACAAACAATAAAATAAATAAATAAAACTAAATGCTCCTGCTGTAACAGGCTTGATTAATACAGTCTGTGGGATCAGAACATTATTATTAAGTTTGTTATCAGTCTGGTTACCTGGTGGCTGTAATTATTTTGTTTTATTTAACCTTTATTAAACCAGATAATTCCCACTGAGATCAGGATCTCAGTCACAAGGGCGACCTGGCCAAGACGTCAGCAGCACACGTCATAATAAATACTAATTCAAGAAAATATTTAGGCAAAAAAATTACAAACAATAAACATGGAAGAAATTCAGCAATTTGACAGTGGAAGTGCGACAGTTTTGAGAACAGAAACAATTAAAAAAACAGGAACTGAGTGACCACTGGGTATCTTACTGATACCAATTCTGGCACTACGAATCCTTGACTGACTTTAGTATTATTATTATTAAATAGTTTTATTTTATTATAAATATTGTTTATTATATAATATTATTTTCTATTGTTATTACTATTATTATTATTTTAATTTATCTATTTATTTGTCACTGTCTTGGGTTAGTTCCTTATGTTGTAATATTCATCCTGCCCTCTCACATAAATACAAATTGAAGAAAAAATTAAGGCAACAAATTACAAACAATAAAACTGAAAAAAAAATCATCAGTTTGGCAGTTAAAGTGTGACAGTTTAGAGAACAGATACAATTAAAAAACACATGCACTGAACGACCTACAGGGTATCTCAGTGATACCAATTCTGGCGCGACGAATCCTGGACTGACTTAATTATTATTATAATCAATTAATGTTATTTCATTGTAATTATTATTTATTATATAGTATTATTTATTATTTTTATTTTGTAATTTCTATTTATTTATTTATTAGTCCTCTGTCTTTGGTTTAGTCCCGAAGTTTTGACAGTTTTGAGGACAGTAACTAAAAACCCGGGCATTGTTCAGAGGATTTTCGCTGCCTGGTGAGTAAAATACGAATACTGCAGTTATTACTGCTGCTTATTACTACAGCGGTGTGATGAGTTAACTCGTCACCCTGCCTGTGTGGATTGAGTCCTCACCACAAACAAAACAACAATCAGAGCTTTTCAATGACAAACAAACTCGTTTCTTCTCTTACCCTCTGGAGAGCAGACAGACGGAAGCTCAGACAGGACACACAGAGCAGAGGCCACCAGCCAACAGTCGCTGTCCGTCAAACTCCAGACTGAACCTGCAGGACCTGAGCGCACAGCAGGGGGCAGCGTTTGACTAACATGCACCAATCACCGCACAAACAGGAATAAATCCTTCACTAAGGGGCCTACCGCTCGGGCTGGTTCCGGCCAGTTTGGGGCTGAGCTGTGGAAGCTTCCGGACGAGCACGCAGAGGCACAGCTCCAGCGCTCCAAACACCAGCGAGCGTCCGGGGATCAAACCGCCAGTGTCACGACCCTCTCCGAACTCGGGCACCGTCTCCTTCTCTGCTGCGCCGTCGTCCACTGTGGAACAATAAAGTTTTACTTTTCTTCAGGTCATTATACCTCAGAAAGACTTCAGGGGAGCTTCTTCAAATTTTGACCACATGTTCACCCAGATTTGAGGATTACCTCAGTTGAATTTGTAGGTCATAGGCCAAAGGTCACAGGGTCTTGTGGTCCTCCCTCATGTCTGTGATATTTCAAGTTGGCTTGAAAGGATTTCTATCAAACTTTTACAAACTTTTGTTCTGACTTGAGGATGAACTAAGGATGTCAAAGGTGAAATTCAAAGAGCCTCATGTTCTTCAACCATCAGGACACAGAGAGGATCTGATCAGATTCAGAAGGTCAGAGTTCAGAGGTAAAGTTCATGGCGACTCTTGGTCACCCTCTAGAGAGATAAAGTCTGCTGGGTCCCCCACACCAGCCTGCACACCCACAGTAAAATATTTAAAAAGCAGATACATTAATAATTACTAATCAATATTTCTAATCATTATTATAATAATAAAACATCACACTCTGAAAAAAACTTGGTTAAATATCTGTATCTCATTTTATGGATTTTTTTCTTTTATAATTGGACTCTGTTCTTATGCCTTTTTTATTTGTCTTTAGTTTGGCTATTAATTTAATTTTCTTGTGTTTTTTTAATGACTTTGTATATGTTTTTATTATCTCTATATTATTTGCTTTTTATTCTTTGTTTTAAATATTGTATTTTCATGATTATTCTATTCCTGTTTGGTCATCGCTGTGCAGCACTTTGGTAATCTTCAATGTTTTTGAAATTTTCTCAAAAATAAAGTGGATTGAATTGGCCCAAGATCAGTATGAGCAGATATGAATATCATTGCTGATATTTACAGTCAATATATTGACCATACAAATTGTCCATAAATTAGTCAGTAGCATTATTAGTTCAATAGTTATTTTAGGCTTTTAGTAATTATAATTGCAAATTGTTGGCACTTTTTTGTGTGTGGGTGCTTAATTCATGCTGTTAATGAAGATTATTTCTTATAAAAACTGCTGTAATGAGTCAAAAGAATAAACTTCACCCTCAGCGCTGTGGCGTTTCTCTCTGACGTGCTCCTGAGCCGCCGTCACGATCTGACGCAGTAAATCCAAAACGGCAAGCTGAATGCACTCCGACTCTCTGGTGACCATCAGGCGGTGGAGGACGCTCAGCAGCTCCACGCTCAGAGCCTGAAAGCAGAAAGAAAAGGAGATTCAGCGAGATGGACTGGGATTTAAAGAAGCCACGTCCAACTGAGTCAAATAAATAATGAAAAATGTTTCTTTTATTTTTTAACATTTTTTTATTATGCATTTCGTTCACTTAACAAACAGAACAGTACAAAACAGCACAATTAGGCACTTATAAAAAAAAAATAATAATAATAAATATATATATTTTTTTTTTTAAAAAGCGAGGGGGGGGACAAAAGGGAGACTTGCAATAAAACGTAGCTCGTGTAGCATCTAATGGTGTGCAGTCACACAAAAACCACACATACAGTGTGCTACAGTCCACATTTGTACACTATAATAAAACAAGGCTGAATCCAAGCCAAGGTCTCACCTGGTCGTTTCCGATCTTTGCTCGGGGCCAGGAGACGTCGAGCAGCGCCTGCAGAGCACGCAGACAGGAAGTGATGTTCTCCATCTGGTCCTCGGAGTGCGGAGAACACAGGAACTCCACGCTGATTCCTGCAGGAGGAAGACAGAAACCATTACAACACACAAAAAGGGAATAACTGGTTTACTAAAACAGGGAAATGCAATGCACACTATCTATTTGAACACTTAAAGGATGAAATAACATAAACTTCCATGCCTTTATTTCATGTTTGTCTTCTCTTTGTAGAGGAAAAATCACAAAATGTGTCCGAAATAAGTAAATAAAACCCCTATGATCAGTATTTAGAGCTGTACCCAGGATGAGATGAAGTCTGTCTGAGTTGACGTCCTCTGGACTCTTGGCCCCGCCCACTGAGCCCGTGTGCCCCATTGAGGTGGGTGTGGCCGGTCTGGACAGGTTGGCGGGCGAGTCATCAGGCGTTAAGAAACCTTTAACACAAACAGTAAAGTCTGGCTGTTAAAACATCTCTATAATATGCTTTTACTTATCTAAAGGAGGTGTGAAGGGAGGAGGAGCACTGACCGGTGCTGTGGAGCCAGAGGGAGGTGGCGTGGAGGATCGGAGCCCAGGAGGAGGAGTAGTGAGTTCGGGCCTGCTTCAACGTCTCTGCCGTGTAGAAAGAACCTCCTGAAGAGGAAACAGATGATAAAACTTTAAACTAATTAACCTCACAGTGCATCTGCTTTTCTAACCCTTCAGAGATCCTTGAGGCTTTTTGTGACATTCAGTTTTTTTTTATTTTCAAGGCTGTTGAATAACTAAAGCTCAAATTTGCCAGAGGATATTCATTTTTTATTTTTATAACTGTCCTCTTAAGTTTCTTCAATGAGCCTAAAATTTCTAGGCTACAAAAAAAATGACACATTTGTTCCTAATGACAAAAAAAAGTCCAATTGAAAACAATTAAAAATGACATTTTTTGGACAACAAGCTTTTCATTTTCAAATTTAATATTTGTCGATCAGATGGTTCGTTTCGTTTCCATTCAAAGCATGCTGCAAAATTTCACACTTTTTGCATTTTACTGAAATTTTTTTTAAAAATGCATCAAAATCAGCTTTGCTGCCAATCACTGACCCATCTCAGGGCAGAATAACAATAATAACCGAAAACACATTGGAATGTATTTAATGGTGAATATTTTAGTTTTTAGGTTATTTAATATAAAAATCAGTAGAGTTGTTTGAACATACTGGCATTTAAAGGGTTAAGGCCAGTATGTTCAAACAACTCTGTTTTTTATTGTGAAAAAAAGAGACAAAATCCATAAAATGCATTCCAAGGAGTATGTAATTATTATTACCTCCGCCAAGGAGGTTATGTTTTGGCCGGCGTTTATCTGTCTGTCTGTCTGTTTGTCTGTTTGATTGTGTTCAAAATAACTTGAAAAGTTATGAACGGATTTGGATGAAATTTTCAGGAATTGTCGGAAATGGGATATGGAAGAACTGATTAAATATGGGGGTGATCCGGATCACCGTCTGGATCCAGGAATTTTTTAAAGGATTCTTTAACATTGCCAGATAAGACCACTTTCGCCAAAGTGGACCGAAGCTGCTTGGCGGAGATCTCCGCTCTCTGAGTGCTTTTCTCGTTGTTATTATTATAATTATAGCCTCAGATGGGTCAGCGATTGGTAGCAAAAATAATTTTGATGCATATTTTTTTTTTGCAGTAACAGATTAAATTTAAAAACTCACACTCACAGTCTTAGGGACAAAAACAGACATTTTTCTAAAATCAGTTGTAAAAGCATTATATATATATTTGTTTTTTACTTTGAAATGTCACTCTTTTTAAGCTACTAAAGCCCGAAACATACATATCAAATATTAATTATGTTTTGGAATTTTAAAATCCTACAATATAGTTAATATTTGATATATCTATTTTAAGGTAAAGTAGTTTAAAAAGACTGACATGTTTATAGTGGGGAAAACGCAATAACTAACATTTTTTACAGCTGTTTTTGGAAAGACAAAAAACTGATACTTTTTAATTTGACTGCAAAACAAAAAAAAAAACGCAAAAACATCAATGTTGCTGTGAATTAATGAACTATCTCAGGGCCAAATAATCATGATAAATAAATACTCCTTGAAATGAATTTTACTGAAATCAAGTTTTCTTAACAAAAAACTGCACAGTTGTTTGAACACAAATGGCCTTTAAAGGGTAAGAAAGCATAAATATTACAAAAATTTTAATATGTATATTTCAGGCTGAACTAGTTTTTAAATACTGACTCATTTAAAGAGACAAAAATAATATATAATTTATTTACAGCAGTTTTTCTCCTCCATTTAACTGTTTCATGCCTGAAAACCATCCTTTTCCAGCAAAAGCAGACAAAACCCTCTCCCGTCAGTTCTAAAATAATAAAAAAAAGTTTATTAAGAAAACACTGGTCACTCTTCGTCTACCTGCAGCAGGTAGTTGTGATTCGTACTCCTGAGGGAGGGTCAGCACAGCATAGTCCTGCAGCGCCGCCAACCACAGGCGGCTCAGCGTCGACAGATCTGATTGGACCAGCTTTAGGAGGCCCGTGCCTCCAGAGTCAGATCCTGGGCCATCATTGGCTGGAGGGGGGAGTGACAGATCAGCCAACCTATTAGGAGCCTCCTTCTGTGCACTCGTCTCCACGGCAACGATGTAAACCTGAGAGGGAGGATGAGGAGGCGTAAAGACGAGCCGCAGCAGTTTGAATAAATCAGACCGAGCCCAACACGTGAAAACTGTGGTTCCCAGTATGATGTCATCAGGGGGTAAGCCACCTCCTCCAGACTCGAGCACCCACCTCGGCCCACGCCTTCAGCACAGCCAGCGTCTCCATGGTTGCTGCGGCCTCGTTGTACAGCTGACTGCAGGCGTCTCTTCCTGCCTGGACTTTCGCCAAAGAGGAGGCCAGCAGCTGGTGGACCCGCCGAAGGTCGCGGAGGTCACTCACCACACCGCTGGCGATCCAGGCGCTGCACACCTGTAGGGAAGGGCCATAGTCAGGTTCAGTTAGTGTTTGGTCACCTGGGACGTCATTAGAGAGATTACTGATGATTGATCACCTGACAGGCTTTGGCGGTGACATCAGGAGAGGCATCAGCAGAGAACGCGGGTCTGAGAGCGGCTCCGACCTGCAAACAGGAGCGGTGTTTAGTGTCTGTATGGTCTGTTTCGTACTAAAATATAATTTCAGGGCATCTATATAAAGTAGATTGGAGATATTATTTTGTCCTTCAAGTAATCAGACTGTACAACTCCTCATTCAGGGGGAGGAGGAGTAACAGGAAGACTGAGGACGGGAAGGAGCAATAGCCAGCGAGGAGACATCTTTTTTTTTTTTAATATTTTTATTTATATCAATCTTTAGAATATTCAAAACACAAACTTCTAAAAGTAAATAAATATAAAGATGAAGAGCAGCAGTTTAACCCAGGACAGTAATGGCAGAGTCTAACAAAATATAGATATACTGTCTTGTTTCTGTGTTTGAGTAGGGGTGTATTATATGTATAGAAATTAAGTATAAATGTTTTGGTATATGCATGTGTTCGTTTATGGTAACTAACCATGTTTGTGTTTTACATGTTTGAAATAAAGCATTCAATTCAAATTCAATTATTTATATATCTTTATATCTGCTATATAATGCTGCTGCTGGAATCTTAATTTCCCTGAGGGAGTCTTCCTAGGGGATTAATAAAGTTCTATCTAATCTAATTTAATCTAATCTAGAGTATCAGCAATCTACTTCTTATTTGTAAAATGCCCTTAAATTGTTCTCATACTTCCTGCCAGGGCAGTTTTGTTTTTGCTGATGTTTGTTTGTGAGCGAGAAAACTCAAAAACTGCTCAACAAATTTTGTTGGAATTTTGAGCAAATGTTGGTCGTGGCATAAAAAAAACTTTGATTTTATTTTGGTGTTGATCCAAATCTGCATCCAGGACTTTTTCCAGGAGAGAAACAAGAACTAATAATCATACAAAGAACAAAAATAACAAAGAGCAAAATAAATTTGTCATTTGCACGTTTAAAAAGGAGTAGGAGGAAGTCCAAACTTACCTGGTCCCACCCCTTCACCGTACACAAGTAGTCAATAAGTAACCCATTTCCAAATAATAATGGTAATAACAATAAAAATAATAACACATAAACAAAATAAACCAAATAGTTATAATATAACAAAAACAGTAATCACAGAAAAATAAAGAAAGAAAGAAAAGGAACAAGAGAAACTAAATCAGCCTTCTGTGACCTTTATACAGTCTCATCCCTGTACCTTTAAAAATCATGTTTTTATACTTTTTCTTAAACTGCTCTGAGTTTGGACTTGGTTTTAATTCATCACTCAGACAGGTCCAAAGTTTTACACTGTACACAGACGTACCAAAGCTTTTCCTGGCAGTTCTCACTTTTTTATTCTTTCCCCTTAAATGATATTCCCCTCTCTCTGACTAAACATGCTCTGAATATTTCCTGGTGGTTGATTATTTTTTGGTTTGAACATGATATGTGCTGTATGATATTCTATTTGATCTGTGAATTTTAACAGTTTTGACTGAAGAAACTCTGTTAATGACCCTAACTGCTCTTTTTCAGAGATCGTACCAAGATCTTGAAAGTCTCCAAATCTCAGCACAGCGGGTTAAATATGGTGAAACTAAAGAACTGTACAGAAAGTGAAGTGGTTTATTATGTAGTTAGTTCATAATGATTTCCTTCTGACATAACAGAAAAGTGTTTGATTTAATTTATGTGCATCTCTAAAACAGCATTTCAGCTTTTTACCAGGAGCCTGCTCTTACAGCAGAACAGTCCTAATTTTGAACCTTCAAACCCAAACACGACCAATAACATTCATTTATTCCAACCCGGGATGTCCTTACATTGGCCTGGTACTGCTCCAGGATCACATGACCCGGGAACTCAGGTTCGGGGATGGTGGAGAAGCGTCTGATGATGACCAGAAGGGTCTGGAGACCCGCAAGCCGGAGCTGGTCACTGTGATCTGTCGCTGCCATGAAAGCCATCCGGACCAGGTCACCAAGGTGGAGGACCAGGAAGTCTGCGGGAAGACAAATGAGGGGTTAGGGGGAAGTCTGCAGGGTCTAAAGGAATCATCCTGACCAGGGGTTCTGCTTTCGTTTGCTTCTGGTTTATTTGGTGTGTAGTTCAGGGGTTGTATGTAAAAACATGGTGACATCATGACTAAAAACCTGGCATTTAAAGGGTTAAAATATTTAAAAATTCCTGAGTATTCGATACGTATAATTTGGACTGATGTTGGTTTAAAAATCAAGCCTTAAAAACTGGAAATAATATCAATTTGTAATATTTTAATTTCTGTCTTATGAAAAGGGCATATTGTGCGCTGAGGGGTATAAGTGTGAGTATTTGACCCTGCGAGGAAAATAATAATTCATAAAAATATTTTTCGTTGTAATCATTGACTTATCCCAGGCTCCAATAATTCAAAACAAAAGAATCTACTTTGCATACAGTATACTAAAATAATTCACTTTTTCTGTTTATTTTTCATGTAAAAACATGGTGACAACATGAAAAAACCTGGCATCTAAACGGTTAAAATATTTAAAGCATGAGTATTTGATGTGTATGATTTTGGACTTATTATGGTTCAGAAAATCAAGCCATTAAATGGGTTAAATTATTCAAAAATGTATATTTGATGTGTATGATTTGGAAAGATGATGGTTGGAAAAAAATCAAGACAAAAAAACTAGAAATAATATCAATGTAGAATAATTTTATAGCTATTTTAAGAAAAGCATATTTTTTTGCATGGAATGGTCTGCGTGAGTATTTGATACTGTGCAAAATATAAGAACATAAAAACCAATTTTGCTACTAACCACTGAGAAAATATCAAAATCCAAAACAAAAAAATGTACTTAGCATGTTGTATAATGAATATAAATTTTTTTTGTGCTTTTTTACTTTCTCCCACTCCTTTTTGAATATGTTGACTAGTTTTTCTCGTTTTGCTTTTTCTTCTGTCTTTGACAGTGATTTTATTTTAACTTCATACTAAAAATAAATGACATAATGACATGAAAAAAAAACTTAAAAATTAAACTAAAAATATGGAATATAAAGGGCTGACATTAAAAACACAAATATTTTAGGCTTATGATTTGGACTGATGCTGGTTTAAAAATCAAGCCTAAAAAAGTTGGAAATAATATTAAAGTATAGTTTTTATAGCTATTTTTGCACTGAGCAGTGTGAGCGTAACTAACATTAAAATGAGCTGCTAAAGGTTGATATAATTATTCTTGATTATTTATTGATTAATTTATTTATGTTCAAAAAAAAACCAAAAAAACAAAAAAACAAACAAACTACTTAAACCTGTGGACTCATTTAGACGCCTCTCCTGAGCCAGAGCCATGTCGAAGTGGGCGGGGTCGGCGCTCTCACACTGGGCAATGATGCGGCACACGCACTCCATGGCGAAGCGGCGAGTCACCCAGCGCAGCGCCTTGAAAGGGCCGCCGGATGTAGAGCGCGCTTTGAACGCAGACGAGTCGTCGTCCCTGCCGGGGTCAGCATCCTCGTCCTCCTGACTCGCTTCGACCGGAGATGAACAGTCTGGAAAGAGGCGGGGTCAAAGGTCATTTTTGAAGAAAAAAACACAAATATAGTTTTTATCCGGAGATTTAAATCTGGTTTGATTTGTTCATAGTCTCCTTAAATTCATTGATCACTTCACAAAATCACTGGGACAAGAGCAGTGTTTTTAATTTATTCTGACTTAATGGTAGCAGTAATTTGATTTTTTTTGTATTACTTTCTAATTTAATGCTTTAATATGTAAAATAATGTCCAGAGGGAGCGTTAAATCACTTTCCCCATTCAGAGCAGAATATTTTTGTTTCAGTGAGTAAACCCACCCGTGGTCGCAGAAAGGACGTCCTTGCAGAGCTTGAGCCAGTGTCCCAGTTTCCCGTTGGTGGCGCTGGACGTCATCATGTGGACCAGAGTCTCTTGGATGTCCCTCCTCAGACCTGGATCAGACTCTCGGTCCAGGAGCGTGAAAAGGGCGCCCTCTAGGCCAACCTCTTTTATGGTCACGTCTGTGGAGGCAGAATTACGGTCAGATTTGCTCCGGCTCTCTCGGGCCACCGTACAATCTTCAAAAAACAGTGAGTCGTCTTTCTCACCCAGCTGGGTGTTGTCCCGTCTCGGCAGCTCCTTGACCAGCGTCACGGCGTGCTCAGACACCTCCACGGCCTCACGCTGCACCAGCTGACGGAGACAGGCCACCACGGCCCGCCGCAGACACAGGTACGAGCTGCACAGGTGAGCCTGAGGACAAACACTTACAGGTTATGATGTGGACCAGAGCTGGAGTCTGGGACGGGGTTTAATGAAGGACTCATGCAGCTACAGGCCCACTGTGACTCCTCCAGAATCTGATGTTAAAAACTAAATATTAATACCAAATTTACAACTTAGACTAAAAACACTCAGGTTCAATATTTTTTGGGCCAAATTTGGACAGTTTTTGACAATGGCTGATTTTTGGTTTAAAACTGTCAGCTGGACAGGAGTCAACTTTTTTTTTGGAGAAATTTAGTCCATTTTTGAAGATGGCTGAGATCGGCTCAAATTTGGCAACAGGTCTAGAGTCAATGATTTTTGGCCAAATTTGTAAAATTTTTGATGAGTATAGATTATTGGCTCAAATTTGGCAACAGGTCCAGGGTTACTGTTTTTTGGGCTAAATATGGACTGTTGTAATGATGGCCACTTTTAGGTCACGTTTGGCAACTTGGTCAAGGTTAACTTTTTAGGGGCCAAATTTGGACCCTTTTTGGAGTTTTTTTTACTCAAATTTGGCAACATTTCCAGGGTTAACATTTTTTAAGCTTAATACAGACAGCTTTAATGTTGGCCAAGTTTTGTTCAAAATTGGCAACATGTCTGGGCCAATGGTCTTTGGGTCAAATTAAGATCTTTCTGAAGATGGTCGACTTTTGGGACAAATTTCGCAAAATGTCAGGGTCAACATTTTTTGGCCAAATTCATGCAGTTTTTGATGATGCCTCATATTGGCTCAAATTTGGCAACAGGTCCAAGGTCAATGTTTTTTGGGTCAGACTTTGCCTGTATTTGAAGATGGTCTAGTTTGGTTCAATTTTGGCTACAGGTCCAGGGTCAGCAACATCTTAGGCTAAATTTGAACAGTTTTTTAATGATTCTGGGCCAACATATTTTTGGGCCAGATTTGGACCGTTTTTGAGGATGGCTGATGGTGGCTAAAAAACGGCAAGCAATCTGATGCAGTGTTTTTTGGGCTAAATATGAACCGCAATTGATGATTGCCAGTTTCAGGCTCAAATTTGGCAACAGGTCTGGGGCTGGCTTTTATTGGCTGAATTTTCACCCTTTCTAATGATGGCCAATTTTGGCTCAAATTTGGTAACTTGTTAAGGGTCAACTATTTAGGGCCAAATTTGGACCACTTTCGAAGCTGGCTTTTTTAGCATACTGCCGACAGCTCCGAGGCCATTGTTTTTTTGGTACAAATTTGGATCCTTACTGAAGATGGCTGATTTTGGCTCAAATCTGGCAACAAGTCCAAGATCAAAGTTTTTAGGGCCAGATTTGACTGTATTCAAAGATAGATGATTTCGGTTAAAATTTGGCAACAGTTTCCGGGTCAATGTTTCTTGGGCTAAATCTTGACCGTTTTTGATGATGGCCTATAGGGCACAAATTTGAAACAGGTCCAGGGTCAATACTTTTTGGGCCAAATTTGGACTTTTTCAAAAAGATCAACAGTTTTTAAGGAAGATGGATTTTGGCTCAAATTTGTCAGTATGTGTTGGGCAATAGTCATTTGAAAGAATGTCCATCTGTTCATTTTATTGATCTAATTCATTTTCAAGCCTCAGAGCAGAAGCAAACTGATTTAATAGAAAATAAAATCTTCTTTCAGCTTCAGTTTAAAGCTGTCCATGTCACATTTTGATAAATTATGACACGATTTTGGATTAACTGATCAAATTCTAGAGACTGATCCAAAGTTTGTATAAGTATGAAGCATTTCTGAGCTCATTCTGGAGAAAACACAGAGTAGTTTCACCTCAATAAACGTAAGCAGAAAGGGTCAAGGGGTCATTGAGGCAGTAAGTCAGTAAGTTAAACAAAACAAGTGCAAAGTTTTTGCTACAGCCAGTGAGAGGGTTAACCAAACACAATGGAGCAAGTTAAAAAGTGTTAAACCCAACAGAAGAAAGTTTAGTGCACAGGAAAACTGACAAAACTATCAGTAAAAAAGCTTTTTGTCAGGCTTTACAATCCAAAAATAACTAAAAATAAAGAAAAGTGTTTGAGAAGCTCCACACCAACAGAAAGTGGTGACTGTTAAAGAAAGCAGCTTCAACAGGGAACCTACCAACGTGGAATAATCCAACAAGATCTCCTGTAAGACACAACACAGGGTTAACAAACAAGAAGCTAAATGAATGTGGAGTTGACCAGCTTCCTAACTCCAATCTGACAGAGTCTCATTGGTCCTGGGACAGCCTCTATTTATCATACTGGTTAGGTATGCATAAGGTCTACAAGTACTACTAGTGAATCTTCTGGCTTTTCTAGTACTACTAGTCAAGCTTTGAGTTTTTACAAGTGTTGTGGAAAATCGTTGTACATTATATCTGTGTTATCTTAGCTGTCATTACTGCGCAGAAGTTACGAGCCAGCTCATTCGGTATTTACTAAGAAAAAAAGACACTACACTAACAACATTTTTTAGGTCTACTAGTAACACAAAAATATTTCACAAGTAATGATTTTGCTCTACTAGTAAGGTCTATTCGCACAATAGTGCACCAAAAACCTTTACTACTCAAACAAAATTTTTAACAAGTACTACTAGTAAACTCAAAATATCTCACTAGTAGAACTAGTAAACCTAATGCATGAAGTAGGAGGGACTATAACCAAATCCAGCACCCTGATTGGTTGTAACATTTTCGAAAGCCATTGGGAAGCCTGAATTTGCTTTTTCCCCATCTTTTTTAGCATATAAGGCTTACTATTAGTACAAGTGAACATTTTTCGATCTACTAGTAGTACTGACACTTATGCTTCACTAGTCAAGTCTACTCATGAACTAGTTGACCAAAATTAAATACATGTTCTCAAAATTTGAGTTCTATAAGAACTGAACTATGGTTGATATCACTGGTATCAATTTTATGCCCAATCGTCTTTCCATAATCCTGCTGTGCTCTGACGTGGAGGGACAAATTGTAGAAAGTAGGACAAGAATCACACCTGCTAGACTTTATGTGGTGGAGAAAGTTTGTCTCTTGAGACAACCAGACCATCTCGGTGGTGGATAATTAAGGTCTTTGTCGTCTTTTAGAGCTTTTGGATCCATGACGTGCCCTCTCAACACTACACTGCAGACACAGCTTTACCAAAGCAAGGTTCATGACAACATAGGTGATCTAAACACCATCTAACTGCTGTGAGTTTAAACAGGGACACCCTGCAGAGCATGTCAAACATGGAATACAGAACAGGTCCACGTCATTCTGTGTGACAAAGCGATAAATATGAAAAAGGCCACGGACGATAAACGGGGATCAAAGTGTGGGCTGCACTGCACACTCGCTCCTTGGGCTGACTGCAGACTCACTTTAGAGAGAGTGGAAGACTGAGGGACATTTTAAGACCTCACTTCTTCATATTTTAGCACAGAGGAGTAACTGGTTTTGATGCGGCTCCTGATGGAGCTGCACATCAATCTTCACCTTTAAGTGGGTCTCAGGTGTACTCACACAGAGTGCGGGGACGAGGTTGGCCAGGTTCACATGAGGAGGGGAGAACATGTGCAGCTGCTGCAGGCAGGAAATAGCCCGAGCCTGAACCAGACAGTCGGGACCGTCCTGCATCACGCCACATCCCACCAGGCAGCTGGAGCGCAGAGCACAGACGGCCGCACCCTCACCTGAAACATACACACCTGTCACACCTAAGATGACACACACCGCTGCTGAACATCCACCAGACGGCGTTACCTTGCAGGTCAGGTCCCAGGCAGGTGATGAGAGCATGCAGGCAGCGTCCCAGGCTGTGGTGCACCTCAGGGTGAGTGGGCGGAGCTGACAGCAGGAGGCGGAGCACCAGAGTGAAGGAGGGCTCGGCGTGGGTGCGGTAGAGACCGCCGGAGAGGTCGATCACCAGAGAGAGACTGTGGAGGGACCAGGTCTGGACCAAAACACACAGACGAGAATGAACGACTGAGGAGTCAAACTGAAGGTCAAAATGAAGGTCAAACTACGGTATAGCCGGGCAACATCTCAAGGTTAAGGAGAAGATAACGAGTGTACCTGTACTTCAGGTGAGGTGCTGTCCTGGCTCAGCGTGAACAGGACACCCAGGCAGGCTGAAAGGTGCTGAGGTGAGCTGATCCCTCCGGTGTATCGGTACAGCGCCCCCAGAGCCAGAGCGTAGCCACTGCGAGAGGCAGCATCCCGGGCCGTCTTCAGTCTAACAGGGTTGAAGGGAGAAAGTGGAGGGTCAATATTTTATTTTATTTTGTCAATTCTGGTATTGTAACTGAGATGCTCTACCTAAGTAAAGGTGATTGCATTTCACACAAAAGTTCATTTTGTTTCTGTTCATTTATACATTCATTGTTGACGAAAACTATGACCAAAATAATTGCTCAACAAAATTAACACTGGTAAGGGTCATGAACATTTGGGGGAGGGGACACTTAATATAACTCGTTAAAAAAATAGTGCGAACATTTTTAGATTAGACAAAAAGCTGTTCGATAATCAACAGTAAACTGACTTTTAAAACCACAGTCGGTTGCAGCCCGGGCGAGATGCATCATTCTCAGTAGGTGTTTTTGGATTATCCAGTGGTCGTATTTTCAGCCTAAAGCCTGAAGCTCCTCTCGTCTCACTTTGTTTTCTGTGCTGACACTCTTTCCTGCTGATGTGCAGCTTTTTCTGAACAGTTGTCTCTCGCTGTTTGATGCACTGCAGCATCAGGGACTCGGCAGATGAAACACACTGCGATATATTCGGCTCCTGCCTGCAGCTCAAAGGTATTTTCAGCTCTTTTGGAGTATTTCTGGTGCTGTCAGGGATATTTTTGGATCCCTGTTGTTCATACTTTTAAGGTCGCAGAGGCTTGGAATAAAATTTTTAGGATGCAGGGAAATAAATGGTTCAGATTTCATTTTTTTATGGGAGACCTCTTTGCCCTCTTTATCCAACCGAAAAGACAAACATTTAAAACTCCATTTATTGACCAACATGTTACTCAAGAGAGATTTAGTTTAAATAAATAATTTTTATTTTAAGTTTGATGTTTGTGCATTTAAAAGAATATCCATGGACATAAGCTTGGTTTGGTTGGTGCAAAGGACTAACATTTTGATGCACCCTGCATCTTCATCAGAGTCAAACAGTTTGATTTACAAAGTTTAAATACCCTCCTCCTAAATAAGACATGCATCTGATTGGATGACAGGAGTATGAGGCAAGCAAGCGATGAACCAACACTGTAACAACATGCAAACATAGCTATCGAATTTTTTTTTACACCTGAATAAAATTGTGCCTCTTTTTGGAAATTCAGTCATGTTTTCCCACGTATATTAACTTTTGTTGTCACCGATATCAGAATTCTGGCTTTAATGTTGGATTAGTCAAAAAATCAAACAATAAATGAAACCTAAATTTAAAAAAACAGCTTAGAGTTTAGTTCTCAACAGGTGGAAAATGTTTCCAGAGTGACAAAAATGTGACAACAAAGTCTTATACAGAGTGATGCACGATTGACTGGAATGATCAGAATGGTCCCAGGGGTTTGGGTCCAATCAGCCACGGTCACCTTGTATGTTGTCATTGCTCAAGTACAGCAGTGTCTTTAGTGTAGTGTCGAGAGGGCATGCCATGGATGCAGAAGCTCCAAAAGACAACAAAGACCTCCATTCTCCTCCACAGAGATGCTCTGATTCAACCATCTTTTCTTTAATGTTTCTGGCCTTAAAGCTGTCTCTAGCATATTTATCCTTCGTTTTAAAGTCCAAAGTTTGTTGTTTCAGACTCTGTTTCCTCTGTAGCTACAGTAAATGCTCTGTATTCTCCTGCTTGTTTAGTTTTTAAATGCCATACCAAACTGGTTGTATTAATGCAGCTCTAGTTTTACCTCCACATAACAGAGTAGTTGTTCGGACACTGTGATGCCGAGGCCAGAGAAAATGTGTCATAAAAAACAAAAACAACAGACCAGTCTGGGACACCTAATGACTCAACGACAGAAAGTCCAGCAGGTTTAATTTTAGTCCTGCCTCCTATGATTTACCCCTCCACCAGAGCCGGCTGGCCTCTCAGGTAATATGAGTAAATGCAAAGGGCACCGTGGCCTCTAGGAGGCGCTACAAAATTTGTAAAAAAAAATCACCTTCAGTATAACTACATTAAAACTAGTTATTACTATTAGCTCTTAAATGGAAAAACTCACATTGATTCAAATGTAAAGTATTTAATATTACTACAAATGATCATACCAAATGAGTTTAAATGTAGCTTATGTTTAGAGTTACTTTGTGCAAACTGTGTGGTTATTTAAATTGTTTGATGCTGATTGATGAATTTATAACTTATTATTACAATTATCATTTATTCACTTTTTCACAGGATTTTTTTTTTTTGTAAGGGTATTTATTTTGTATTTCAGGTTTTTTTTTTATTTATTTGTAATTTGTTAAGCATGTTATCTTATGAATTGAAGACAATGGTAAAAACAATGCGATTCGCTTTCTTTTGTAAGCGTTTAATGGCTGATGGCGGGGGGCACCATAAAAATCTAGCCTAGGGCGCCACATTGGGTCGGGCCGACTCTGACCTCCTCGTCAGAGACATTGACCAGAGAGAGCACATGTGCGGCAACTACAGATATAAACCAACCGAGGTTTGCGCACAAAAAGCTGCTCGTCAGAGAAAGTCTGCCAAGCCCTGAAAATCCTGAAATCAAGCCATGCTTGGGAGTTGGTTGTGGATTTGGGAGCTGCAGCATGGTCACCATTTGGACGCCCTGGAGTTAAAGTCAACCCACCTGTCGAAGCAGAGGAGGGAGACGGACACCGTGAAGCCGGGATCTCCGACCACCTGAACCAGCCGGGCCAGACCTTCAGCAGCGAGGCAGCGCAGCAGAGGGCTGACGCTCTCCAGCGCCCCCGTCAGGAGAGACAGCGCCGGGGAGCGGATCTCCTCTGGGCCCAGGGAGCCTCGGACTCCTCCCTGGTGCTGGAGAGAACACATGGTTTACGTTTGTGAGGTTATTTTAGTTCAATGTTTTATACCACGTGGAGGTCAGAGTTCGTCCTGGTCCTGGAGTACGATACCTTGAGCAGACTGCAGAGGGCAGCACAGACGTGAGTCTGGACCGTCTGCTGCCGTTGACCCTTCAGCTGGTTCACCGTCTCCACAAACTGCTCCAGAATCTTCACCCTGAGACAGAGAGAGAGAAAATATCTGTAAACAAGAGTTTGGTTGGCTATCATTATCCCTAAGATGCACAATTACTGGCCAAGTCATTAGGAACACCCACTCAACTGCTCGTTAACACATCAGCCAATCACATAGTAACAACTCAATGCAAAACATAATTGAAGCATGCCTTGGATCAACAGTTCGGGCTACTGTTGGTGGTTTCTTGTCACACTTTGGGCCCTTTAGTCCCACCTGAGCATGGTTTTAACCCCACAGCCTACCTGAGTAAGAGGGTTAACTTTCTCTTATGCCTTCAGGCAGACGTTATAATGTGCCCCAAAAGAAAACTCATCGCTACTCAAAGTCCTTCATTCCCTCTGCTATTAAGCTCCTAAATACAGACCACATCCATTTTAAATGACTTTATTTAGAGGACATTATTTATTTCCTTATTATTTATTTATTTATTTATTTTACATTTTTTACATTGTCTTGTTTTACCTCACTTGCTTCTATCTTTTATCTTGTTTGATCTTGCGCTATGATATGTAAATGTAGGCTACTTATAATGTTCTGACATCTCCCTCTGTCCCATGCTTAAATACTTTTCCTTGACAAATTGATTGATTATTTGTTTATGTTGCTGACTGACTGTATGCATGAATTTACCCTTGTTGGATAAATAAAGCTGTGTGAACTGAACTGAACTGAGGATTGTTGTTGACCATGTTCATCCCTTCATGACCACAGTGGACCATCTTCTGATGCAGACTTACTCAAACTCATTTTAATACCAAGATGATGCCTTTAAAAACAGAGCATGAAGACTTCAGGCGGCCCTGAGAGCAAAAGGGGCTCCAACCTGATACTAGAGTGTGTACCTAACAAAATGGCCAATGAGTACATCTCCAACAGTTTGCTTACTTACCTCTGAGGGGGGATGATGTGCGGGTAGAGCGCTCCAAAGAGGCGGACAGTGGCGGCGGTCAGAGCGACTGGAGGAGGAGGAGGGGCGGGGGCTTCGTCGCTCCGCGCACACAAACTGAAGGGGTCATTGTCAAGGGTGCCGCCTCCCACGCCGCTGCCGTGAAGCTGAACGAACGAAAACAGAAAACACATGAATACCTGCAGCCTGGGCCGTCGTCTCTAATGTTTCTAAGGTTACAGCCCCGTCACACCTGCTCCTCGATGTATCTGTGGTCAGTGTCGTGGAGGGCGGGGCCGACCAGGGGCAGGTCGTCCAGGTGACAGAGCGGGGGCAGCAGAGTGAGCTCAGAGCACGCCTGGTTCAGGTTTTCATGGCCTGACAGATCAGACACCAGCTGGTTCATGACCAGACCAAAGCTCTCTGCAGGAAGAGGAGGAGGAGGAGAGTTTATTTCAAGGAGAGAAACAGCATTATTACAGTCTTAATTATATTAAATACTCCTGCTTCAGATTAATGTTTAGTTTCATTTGAGCTCAAAGGTCAAAGTTTATATTTGCACAATCACAGTGTACGAATGACTGGGTGTTGATAAAAAATGTAATTTAAATAAGAGGCTTATAAACATTCACGGTTGAACCCTGAATTTGCAACTTGGAGGAGCAAAAGCTGAGCTGGAAGCTGAAACTTCCACCGAAGAAGACAAAAAGAATAAAATATTGTAGGGATTCACAATATTATTGTTTTGAAATCAGCATCGGCATACTATAGCATCAAAAGTTAAATATCCATATCTGCAGAAATGCTAAATTCTGCTGATATTTACAGCACAATGGTTCACCTCAATTCACTTCATGTCTATATTAAGACACCAACATTATCAATCAATCAAACTTTATTCATCTAGCACTTTTCATACAAAAAGTGTAGCACAAAGTGCTTTACAAACATACAGATAAATTAAAATAAGATAAAAGGAAGTATAACCCACTCCGCCCAACCCCCAAACCCACCCACCCCATACACAGTATTGGTAAATAAATAAAATAAATAAAAGACAGTAGTAGAACAGGAACACTGAGTAAACACTAGAGGTTAGGTTAAAGTGTAAAATTAAATATATCATAAAATAAAAATAATAATACATCGAAATGAAGTAAAAAATAAGTTAATAATAAAAGGGTGCTGTAATAAGAACAAAAACACGAAAAGGTAATTCAGGTAAAAGCCAGACTAAAAAGGTAGGTCTTGAGTTGTTACTGTTTTTTGGTGAAAAAAAGTGTTTTCTTTTTCCTTTTTCTTTTTCCAACGCAAATAAAATATCACAGAATTAGAAACAGGTTTTTGTTTGTTTGGTTTTTTTAACCTTCATTTAACCAGATAATTCGCACCGAGATCAGGATCTCATTCACAAGGTTAGCAGTACACGTCTTAATAAAAACAAATTCAAGAAACAATTAAGGCAATACATTACAAACAATTAATATGGGGAAAAAAATCAACAATTTGACCATGGAAGTGCAACAGTTTTGAAGACAGTAACAATTAAAAACACAAGCATTGCTCACAGGATTCCCCCTGCCTAGTGAGTAAAACTGAACGAAAAGTTTGGACTGAAACCACTTCAGACATTTTCAGGTCAATTTTAGCTCGGTGACAACTGCATTCTTTTGTCCAAAAATAGCTTCAGCATATCTATGAAAATCATCCCTGCATCCCTGAAATATTGTTTGGAAAGTGAGATTTATGAGAGTCAGAGACGTCACGTGGGATCAGTTTTGGTTTGAAGAGAATTGCTTTAAATGAGGAAGTCAGACTTTCCACAGCTCAAATAAAAAACTGATTTAATAAACAATTTTAAATTGTTTATGGAAATTAGTGTGCAGACATGTTAAAAGATTGTAATGGTCAGTGCAGGATCAGCAGCACATGGAAAATTGTTTATTGTTGTTGTTTATTGGGATCTCTGTGGGCTTTGGCACATGTCCGCAGCTATTCTTCAAGAGGTTCATAACACAATCAAGACAAATTAAGAAATGAATGAATGAATGAATGAATGAAACCTTTATTGCTCCAAGGGAATTTGTCTTGCAAGGAGAGCATAAAAACACAATCCACATAGGACATCAACAGCCACACAAGATAACACATAATAACATTTCACAGTTAGTCAAGAATAAAAATCTGAAAATAACAGAAATGATAATAACAAATTAGTTAGTTAAAAAAAGATCACTAAGTGGTCTTAAAAGTGCAGAGTGCCAAGAAACAAATAATCTGTTCAAAAATGAAGTTCAAAGATATGTATCAGTGTTTTTGTTTTTCACTTTCACACTTTCACTTTTAATTAAATACAGCTCATTATCTGATCTCAGATGCCTTGGTTTCAATCTGATCATAACACTTTTAAACTAAAAAAAAAACACACTTACACCAAATTAAGTTTAAATCCTGAATCACATCAGCCTGCAGGACAGGATGGAAGAGAGTGAACAACACAAAGATGGAGAAAGAGGAGGATGAAGACAGAAAAGTGTTGTTACCTTGGTATGTGTGGGGCGGCAGCAGAGAGAGCAGCTCGTAGACCCTCAGCCTGTAGACCACCGACATGATCCGGACCGAGCTGCCGTAAGAGCGGAGGAGGGCGGGCAACCTGGACACACAACAGCAGAACAGATAAGAGTTCATATTCGGTGCTTCAGAAACACAGACAGGTAAAAGTTAGCCGGACTGACTTGGTGAGCAGGGCGACGGCGCAGGTCATGGGCGTGAGCAGGCGGCTGATGGTGTCCTCGGTGAGGAGCTCTCTGCAGTGCAGCAGCAGGTTCTTCATCGCTGATCAGACACAAACATTTACAACGTCAGGGTTCGCTGCTTTGACATGAGCTGCAGACTGATGGTCTTCAGTGCAGGACAAGGTCGTCAGAATTATTGATAATTCAGTAGGGCTGGACGGGAGAACCTTAAAATAAAATCCCAGATTTTTTTCCACAAAACTCGATTTACAATTTCAAGTGATTTTTCCCTCTCAAAAATAAAAAAGGAAAACCCTCAAGTGACACAAAATACATGAATCAATTTTTACCTTTATGTTGTCAAAATATGTCCCAAAACTAAACAGACTTTCCCTCTTATTGTTAAAATGAAACCTGACAGAGCCTACCATCATGAAACTGTACATTTTCAGTAATTACAGTGCTCAGTATAAATGAGTACACCCCTTCAGATTTGTCAGAAAACCTTTAGTGTCCTTTCAAAATCATCATTTTCTATGGCATACTATACCACAAAATATTCCCCTAAATGTGGGCCACTGATTGCAAACAAGATTTTTTAAGTTGCACACAAAAAAGTGTTTTTCTTAATTTAAGATCAGGATGCAAAAATGAGTACACCCCAATCAAAGGGGTGGGGGCAAAGCTAAATTTTAGTTGTCATATTACCCTTATTTCTATCTTGTGGTAAAAAATTATGTTAAACTCAGCTTTATCAAAACTTTGCAAATTGTTCTTTTGTTTATTTAGATATTGATTAATGCATTAGTTTTAATAGGGGGTGTAACCATTTATACTGGGCACTGTAGATTTCAAACACTGCAACAACTTACAATTGGAGTAAGAAAAAAAATCCAGATTTTTTATTTTTTAATCTTCTGCAGAAAATATTTCAAATTAATCTATTTAATCAATATATTGCCCAGCCCTATACTCCTGTGATACAATCACTCCTCAAAAAGTTTGGGAACAGGGTGCTGGTTTGGCAGAGAGTTAAGCAACCAGGCATGTCCTGTGTATATGTTTCTGCACATATGAATTTATCATATATGAATCCAGCCTGTGGCCATTTGAGCCAATGGGCTTAAACTAGGGCTGGGCAATATATAGATTAAATCAATTAATTCGAATTAGTTTTTGCAGAAGATTTAAAAACTAAAAATCAAGATTTTTGACTTACACTTTCTCTTATTGTAAGTTGTTGCGATGTTTGAAAATATAAATAGTGAAAATGTACAGTTTTCATTGTGGTGGGCCTTGTCAGGTTTTGCACAAGCACTTTTATAGGCTTGTATTTGTTTTTTTTTAAAATGAGATTAAATATTGATCAGACAGCTCCATGTTAATATTCTGTGAAAACAGCTCAGAATTTAGCGTCCATGTGGACAAACCTGCCTATGTTCAAACTACATAATCAACATTTTTTGGAAAAATACCAGCATGCAACTGAACTGTTCGAGGGAAATTCTGTTTAGTTTCAGAATATATATTATATTTTTATCATATATATATATTATTATATTTTTAGAACATAAAAGAAAAACTTGATTCTCGCATTTTTTTGTGTCACAGAAGGAAAAATCAATTAAAATCATAAATCGAGTGTTGTGAAAAAAAATTGGGGATTTTATTAGGCCACATCTTTGACATGATGGTATGACATCACACTGGTAGATCTTCTTGTTCACAGAGGGCCTCCATTTTAGGATAAAGGGTCTCTGACTTCAGGAGTCAAACACAGACTGTGGACTCACCGCAGAGCGCCCCGGCTCGTCCCTCCAGTGTGACCTGCCAGGTAAAGTAGTCCCCTCGGCGCAGCTCCATCTCCTGCTCCCTCAGAGAGGCAGGAAACACACAGCGCCACAGGAGGAGGAGGCGGGGCAGGTGGTGCTCCACCACAGCTGGACCTGAGACAGAGGAAAAGGTACGAACACAAAAAACATGAAACATCAGAAAACAAGACTTTGTTTTTATTGTATCTGCTTTTACGATTCATTTAAAAAATGATCTTTAGTTTCTCTGTTGGAGCATGAGAACACTTTGGTGTTGTTATGGAGTGATATGTTACCAAAACTAATGATTTTCTTTGACTTAAAAACTCATCAGATTAACCCTCAAGAGATCCTCCGGACATTTTGTACCATTCAGTTTTTCATCTTCAAGCCATTTTGTCTGTGTTGAATAAATAAAGCTCAAATTTGCCAGAGTATTTTCTTTTTTTTCCAATTTTAAAACTGCAGTCTCAGTTCCTAAAATGAGCCTATAATGTAAAAGGTACACAAAAAACCGACACATTTGTTCCTGATGACAAAAAATGTCCCACTAAAAAAACATTAAAATGACATTTTTGATCCCACATTTATCTAAATATAAAATAATGAATTCCTCTATGTTCAGATTTCATTTTGTACTACAAGCTTTTAATTTTTATTTTTGTCCACCAGATAGCAATATTTTTCCCGTGTAAAGCACAACACAAATTTTTACACTTTTTACCATTTTCTGTAAGAGCCTCCAAAAAAAAATAACACATAAAGATCAATGTTGCTGCCAATCAGTGACCATTTAAGGGCCTACTATTAATAATAATGATCATTAAATACTCCTGGAAATGAATTTTTTGTGATTTTTTTTTTTTTTCCAAAATAAAATCTGCAGTAAACATACTAGCCGTTAAGGCATTTAAGTCCACCAAATTAAAATCATTATTTGATATGTTTGTTTCAGGCTGAGGTAGTTTTAGAAGACTGAGATGATTTAAAAAAATAATGAAAATGTATATATTTTTACAGACGACTTTAGGAAGCTAGCCTTTCTTGTCCTTAGAACCAAAAGTGTGAGTTTGATTTTTAATCTGGTACTGCAAAAATAATTCCTCAAAATCATGCTGCTGACACATTTCAGGGCCTAATGATAATATTAATAACAACAATAATGATTATAATGAAATACTCCTTGACATGAAATTTTGAAATTTATTTATTTATTTAAGAATAAAAAACAGTGGAGTTATGTGAACATACTGGCCTTTAAAGGGTTAAAAATTCACCAAAATGTATTTAATATTTGATCTGTATATTTTAGGCTGAAGTAGTGTCAAAGACTCATTTAAAGTGGAAAGATATTGATAAATATTATTTTTACAGCCGTTATTGAGAAGGTGACATTTTTGGTCATTAGAGACATGTGTGTGAGTTTATGAAAGGAACTCTTAATGGGTGAAATGGATACCTCATTTGTTTCATGAGTTGTAAAAGTTACTATAAGCATGATCAGGAAAATACGTTGAATTTGTGTTGGGACGTACCGAGTGTGATGAGAGAGGAGATGAGCAGCCATCCCGCCTGGGTCCTCTGCAGAGAGATCCGACTGTTCTGAGATGCTGACCGCAGTAAATCTTCGGCCAGATCCAGAACCACCTGAAACCAAACAAACATTATAACCATCTGATGCCCTGTGATTCATCACAAAAGTAAAGTCCTGATTAAATCCAGAGTTTAATTACAGCATTAAGGGTGTCACTTCATTTAAATTTTGTCCTATACCCAGTGAAATGATTTTTTGTGAAATTATTATTGTTATAATTTTTATATATAAAAACTTGCAGTGAACATACTGACCTTTAAAGAGCTAAAATCCATCAAATAACGATCAATACTTGGTATGACTATTTCAGGCTGAGGTAGTTTTAAAAGACTGACATGTTTAAAAATAAAATAAAGGTAATTTATACATTTTGTACATTAGACTTTAGACAGCTAGCATTTTTAGTCCTTTGGCCACAAGTGTGACTTTGATTTTAAATATGACTCTGCAAAAAATAACAGTGCATCCAACAAAATCATGATGAGTCACTGTAATTAATCTCACATGTTTATATCAATTTTAGACCCTTTCTGTGTTTTCTATCATTTATTAAGGCAAAATATTTGATCACTACAGAAGTAATTTAAGTTATTCAAAAGTTATTAACATTTTTACAGCATGTTTTTACAAAGTTATTGTCATAAAATCGTTGTCAGGATATTTAGAAATTTAATCCCGTGAAACACCAGATGAGTTTTAATTTGAAAAGGTCATACAATAAATAAAAAACTGAAAACCAGAGCACAGAAATGCCTCATAGCATTTTACCCACCATGCCTTTGGTGTGTGGTATCCCCAGTGGGCTGTGCTGCACAGCGGCCACCAGGGCGGCGATGGCTGCTCCGTACCCAGCCACTGCCTCAGGGGAAGACTTCAGCGCCACCAGCCGCTCCACGCAACGATCCAACAGCAGGGAACCCTGGGATGGCATCGCCATGGCAATGCAGCGCAGGCACCAGGCAGCGGCCAGAGAGGCGGAGGCGGCAGGATGGAGGAGGATGGAGATGACCGTGTCCAGGAGGGCTGCCCGGGGAAATGAAGAAGACCACTTTAATCTGCTTTAGTTTAGTCAAATATGGATCATTCTCCATTCTGTCAGCATATTAAAAGATAGAAAGAGGACTATTTTTCATCTGAGGGGTCGATTTGATTCATTACGCTGCCATTTTTTCCTCCACCAAGGAGGTTATGTTTTTGCTGGCATTTGTTCGTTTGTTTGTGAGCAAGATTAAGCAAAAACTACTGGATTCATTTTGCTGAAATTTTCAGGAGATGCTGGTAATGACCCAACTTAAAAATGATTAGATTTTGGTGGTGACACATAAATTTGTCTGGATGCAAAAAAATCCAGAAATTTAAAAAAAATCCCATAAGTTAACATTGTGCAGAATTAAAAAAGATCTTATCTCTGCCATTTTTTTTAACGGATTCACTTCCAATTTCACAGGATAATACGGAGTCCATGTTTCTATCATCAATGTAAATTTCATCTGGATCTGATCCAGATTGAAATCACAAAAAACATTGAACTGTATAATGGGAAATCCCATTGATGACATTCAATAATTCATATAAAATCAAAATATGAAGCCATGTTCCCAAAACTTGTGTTCATACAGGATAACAGCCTCCATGTATGAGCTGAGTTTGGTCTGGATCCTGGCTCTATTCTGGATCTGGTGATCCAGAACTGTATCTTTTACAGGGGTTGTGGAAAAGCCACCTCTGTGCCGCCTGCACTCTCTGAGTGCTCTTCTAGTTTCCTTTGTTGTATCTCCTGACCATAGTCCTTACAGGCTGATCCTCTCCTTTCTCATTTTCCTGCTTGGACATCTTGTTCTAATTTCTGAGTGTTTAAAAGTGTCCGAGTCCAACCTGTGCTGCTGTCAGTGAGGAGGGGGGCTGCAGTGGACCCCAGTCCCTGGATGAGTCCTCCCAGCTCCAGGAGGCAGCAGACCAGGACGTGCTGACTCGCCGAGACGTCTGCGGACGAGACTCTGGTCTCCACGTTCCCATCAGTCAGAGCTGAATCTACACGTATGAAGATAAAAACATGATCTTTAATTTTTTTTGGCCATCGTCTGCACATATGTTAATTCTATTCATAACTTTTCTCTATTTTATGTTTACTTTTTGTGTTCTTTGGTGCCACAGAGGATGCCAAACTATGTTTCTCTGTATAAACTCTGCTGCCTAAGAAGTGTTTATAAAGTGACAATTACATGTTACAGTTGACCCAACAACTAAACTGTTGAATATTCATAACAGATAAAAAGACATCAAACAATATTATTTCATGACACTGTAAATCTATGTTTTAATTTTAAATTTTATTCTCATTTTTAATTTTACACATTTTCTTCTGTTTTTGATGAGCTTTTATGTGTCTATCACACTCTGTTGTTTAGTTTTTAATTCTTAGATTTTATCATTGTTCTTTCATTTCATTCTGTTCTTGCTTGGTAGTAACTGTGCAGCACTTGCATAAATAAACTTGATTGTTTTTAAAAATGTGTTGTATCAATAAATAGATAGGGCTGAGCGATATGGCCTAACAATAAAATCCCAGATTTTGTTCCACAACACTCAATTTACTATTTTAATTTAAGTTTTTTCCCTCTTAAAAACAAACTAAAAAAAAAACAACCTCCAAGTGACACGAAAATGACACAAGTTTTGCCTTCATGTGGTCAAAATATATTCCCAAATCAAAAAGAATTTCCCTCCTAAAGGAAAATGTGTATCATAAAATGTTGATTATGTAGTTCAAATGTAGGCAGTTTTTTTCTTCCAAAACACTGAAAGCTGAGGTATTTTCACAGTATATCTGCATGAAACTCTGTATCAATAATCAATCAATAATCTGAATTTATTGATTTAATGGGTCATATTGGTCAGCCCTAATTACATTTTATACAGTGACTGTGTTATTCTATTCTATAAAAACATAAAATTTGTACATGAGACATAAAAACATCTCAAACATCAGTGTTGGACAAAAGCCTGCTGGGTATCCATCACACGAGCGATGGCTGATCCTCCAGCCTGCTCACCGATGGCTTTTTTCTGCGCCACCACAGCGAGGCAGAGCTGTTTGGCGGCGTTGGTCTGCGCCTTCTCCCCCAGCAGAGACCCCAGGGTGCTCCTGAGGATGAAGGAGACGCAGCGGCGGGTGACGACAGCGTCGGCAGGCGTCTGCGTTGCCCTGCCGTGGGACGCCAGCTCCATCAGGAGGGACAGGAAGGCCGGGAAGTTCGCCTCCAACCAGGAGCCACCCAGGGTGGAGACAAAGACCACGCAGGCCTGAGGAGTGAAGGAGGGAGGGATAAGACACTAAACCTCTGCTAGTCATGTGTTTACCTGGTTGCCATGGTGACCCACCTGAGTGACGCCGATGCGGACGTCCTTGCTGACCGAGCTCGTCCCCTTCAGCATGTCCCCGCTCGCTCTCAGGAATCCCGCTCCCCCTCGCAGGAAACCCCCCGACAACAAATCCATCACCTCCTCCAGGGAGCTCCGACCCCGCCCACTGGGCCTGGGGGCTGCTGGGAAAAAAAAAGGGTGGGGGGTGGGGGGGAGTCAAAGGGGGGGCAATAATTTTGATCCTTTAAGACAGGGGGGAAACTTTGATTACCAGGAGGGCTGCAATGTTACATATTGTCAGGCACTCTCAATAAGGAAATAAAAATATACAAATAAACAAAAAATACAAATATATAGCTTCAAAAAGTTACCAAATAGTGATTTACTATAATTCACAATTTAACGAGCATGACACATAACTAAAGCCAATTTAAGCTTCTTTTCAATGCAATAAAAGAATGAATATTGACCAGTTTTTAAAGCACAAACATATTACTTTTACCATGTTTCCAAAGTTTTTACTGACACTATATACAATATTTAAATGCCTCATAAACAGTACTCAGAGATACAATCATAGCAAAGTAAGTTCTTTATAGACCACTGTTAATTTTGTGGACTAATAATTGCCTCCACCAAAGAGGTTTTGTTTTTGGCCCTGTTTGTTTGTTTGCAAGATTACACAAAAACAACAGGACAGATTATGCTTAAACTTTCAGGAGATGTTGGTAATGGTCCAATTAAAAAATGACTAGATTTTGGCGGTGATCTAGATAACCATCATTAGTGAACGATCGTTTTTGCTCAATAACTGTCTAACTTATAATGATATCAACATGATTCTGACTGCTAAGTGTGGGTTTTCAGGGTCATGAATCATATTATGATGGTAACTTTATCATGAACTATTGTTTATAGATGCAACAGCAATATGTGAGCTGCCTTGGTGGAGGTTTGTGCTCTCCGAGTGCTGTCTAGTTTTCGTCAACAACCTTTTTTTCCCTGACAAAAACTAGACAGTAGCTGATAAAAACAAGTGCACATGGTCAGAAACTCAAACTAAATTAACAGACATTTTCATCAACAAATAGAAACTAGACTAAAATGTTTCACAGAGACTTAATCCAATCAGACCTAATTTGGTCATGTGGAAAGTAGGGACAAGTCAGGAATATGTCCAATCACAGCTACTTTGGTTGTGTGGAAAAAGGAGAGTGGGCATATGGACACATTCCACGACTGACGCTGTGGAGAACAAGTCGCTGTGTAAGCCATGTGGTGTGATTATGACGGTAAAAACACAACAAACTTGAAGCAGCGTCTCCAGGCGAGTTATCCTGACATCTATGCAACGGTAAGCAGACTGAAGCTTACATTATAATAGGGTTTAAAGATTTATCATTTTCAGACAAAGCTGCAATAGTTTGCAGCGCTCCTGACTGATCCAGAATCTGTTGTGTCAACTATTTCACACATTTGCAGCGATTTGCATTTACAGAAGTGCTGGTAAGCAGGTCAACAACACAAAGCTTCTGTTTAGGACTAGAAGTTGGAGTATCCCTTAAATAATGAAAACAGATTATTTATTATCAATATTAGATGATGAATAATGTGTTATGTGCTTTTGATCATTGATTTCCTTACTGTTGTCTTTACTGTAAACATAGTGAATATTGCACTGTAGCTTGATTTGAAGAAATCCTAAAATGAATTGAAATCCCAATATTTGCCAGAAAAATCACAATTAGATCTTTTCCTAAAATCATTCAGCCCTACGCCTGTTGGTGTATTATTACTCGGCTTCGGCACTGTAGCAGCAGGTGATAAAATAATCACACGTTTTATGAAAAGGGTTGGTGCTGATGAGAAAGCAAATACATTTATCAAAGTGTAAAACATGATTTCAGAAATTCAAGGAAACATAAAAAAAGCCTTACCCTTTACACTTCATATTTTAGTCGACTAAATTTACAGTAGATTTCATCGACTAACATGTTGTGAAATTTCAACTAAAACTAGACTAAAATTAAAACAATTTAGATGACTAAATTATGACTAAAACAAGACATTTTAGGCAAAAGACTAAAACTAGAAAAGCTCTCAGAGAGCGCAGACCTCCGCCAAGCAGCTTTTGTCCACCCCTAACACAATCTCCCAATGACAAAGTATCCCTCAAAATAAATTCCTGGATCCAACAACTTTTTTGTGGAGTTATATGCACAAATGCCGAAAATGGTCCTATCTCACCATGTTAAAGAATCCTTGAAAAATCCGAATGGTGATCCGGATCAGTCCCAAAATCTGATCATTTCTTTCTTATCCCATTCCACACATTTCCTGAAAATTTCATCCAAATCCGTCCATAACTTTTCAAGGTATCTTGAACACAAACAGACAGACAAACAAACAAACTAACCAAAGTCGGCAAAAACTTAACCTCCTTGGCGGAGGTAACTAAAACTAAATCAAAAAGTGCTGTCAAAATGAACACTGTTAATGACTTGTGAAAAACAAAGCTAGTACCAGCGATCTAAGTTTCGCAGAAATATTTTATCACCTCCTAATTCTTGCATTATGTAGTTCTGGTTACTCATGATGAATCATATTTAGTTGTTGTGTTTTCTTCATATTTCCAAATTGTTTTGTTCTTTGTCCACCCCTGCTTTAATGCAACACATCGACTCATGGTCCCTGGTTTTAGTTTAATGTTTCCTCTGATTTAGAGCCCATCGTACCTGTGGTCTGCCTGGGCTCCACAGCTGCAGCCAGCAGAGCTCCCAGCAGTTTGGAGACGGAGACTCTGACGCTGTAGTTCGAGCCCTCGAACGCTCTGAAGCACAGCGTGGCCACGTTCTCCAACTCGCTGCTCCACAGAAACACCGCCTCCCGCTGCAGCTCCAGGAGACACTGACACAAACACAAATGAAGCTCTGATTACGCCTCAGCAAACAGGACGGCAGCCTGCAGGACAACTCATAACATCTCAGGAAGTCCTCCCCTTTGGACCTTGACCTCTGCCCTGTTGTCACCTTGGCAGCAGCACAGCGCACAGCCATGGATCGGTCCGTCAGACAGGCTCTCGCTGCCTTGTAGACGTCGCGGTGGCACGACACAGCGCCGACGCCCAAGCCTCGCAGGATCTTCTCCAGACTCAACATGATCTCATAGCGACCCTGAGACTGAAGGGGAGAGGAGGGAAGAGTTAGAAATGATTATGATTATTATGTTGCTCTTTGATTTGAAGTTGATGTGGATGTATGGATATCTGTCTAGATGCAATACTCTGGAAAAAAAGAGAAATGTGCCCCTTGACATCTTTGTCCAAACTTAATTCAAAAAGTAACCACAAAGAAACAGCTGACATTAGAGAATTTTGTCCCTTTTAGTAGCCAGCGGTGCATTTAAGTGCCCTAAAGCTGCACTGTTAAAACCTATTTTTTTATCTCAGAACCTGAAAGTTGACAAATATACCAAAAAAATTCTGTGACAAGCATGCTATGACCTGCCTTAATCACATATTAAACAATCTGAAGCAGCTTAGACAAACCTCAGCACTCTTCATCGCCTTCAGCAGGTTGGCCAGGGTGTCCTTGAAGCAGCCGACAAGCATCCGGCCAAGCTGCTCGAACAGAGAGCCGAGACAGGCCACGGCGGCCCTGGAAGACAAAAACAAGGATATTACAAAGATTAATACCAGTAAACTTCAATATATTCATCCATCGTCTATGCTGTTTATCCCTTCCTCTTAACTTTGATCATCAAGATGGACAAATAAATGTTTTTCAGTGCCTGACGGCTGCACTGTGACATATTGTCAGGAGGAAAAATATAAATATACAAAAAATAGCAAATATAAATCTTAAAAAAGGATTATACCAACTTTCATATATTTTCACTCAAACACAATTAAAACATTTCAATTTAATGAGCATGAACCATAATTAAAGCCAACTTAAGCTTCTTTTTAATGCAATTAAAGAAAGAATGTTTATCAGTTTTTAAGCACAAATTTATTATCTTTACACTTGTTTTCAAATATAGTTTCTACTTATTTTAATGCCTGATAAAAGATATTTAGAGATACAATCTTAGCAAAGTAAGTTCTATAATGACTTGTGAAAAACAAAGCATGTACCTGCACTCTAAGGTAAGTAGAAATATTTGATCACCTATCCTAATTTGTGCATTATGTAGTTCTGGTTATTCATGATGAATCACATTTAGCAGTTGTTGTGTTTTCTTTATATTTTTGTTAGTTTTTTGGAAATGATTGGTGGGCCACATTGCGTGAGGTGAAGGGCCGCATTTGGCCCCCTCAGCGGCCAGTTGCCCACCCCTACCTTACAGGGTCACCGGGGCTGGAGACTATCCCCAGAGGTGGGGTACACTATGAACTGGTTGCCAGCCAATCACAGGGCCACATAGAGAGACACAGCCATTCATACTCACACTCACCTAAGGGCAATTTGGAGTCACCAATCAACCTAATGAGCATGTTTTTGTCCTGCATGCAAACTCCACACAGCACTGTTATTGAACTTGCAATCTTCTTGATGACATAACTTTCCTAATTTACGGTGCAATATGGCTTTGGATGTACGTGAGAGAGCATGACACAACAGGGGAGTAATTATTGACCTGAATTTCCCATGAGGGATTAATAAAGTTAATAACCTTCTTCTCGATTATTACGGTTTGAAACGACAGCATGAGTGGGGCTTCACTGATTCACTGTTTATAGGAGAAAAGTGTCTGAGGGGCTCCAGATGAACTCATGTGTTCAGTCAGACTTACAGCCGGGTAGGGAGTCCCGATGGCGAGTCGTCTTTGCTTCGGATGATGTCGTTGCACCGGTCCACCATTAGGCTGGCAGACATGGGGTCTCCCAGGCGGTACAGCAGGGCCATGCAGTGGGCGAGCAGCCATCGAGTCGGTGGGCCGGGGGAGCCGGTGAGGATCCCCGACAGCTGGTCGATGAGGCGCCGCTGGTTGTGTTTGATGTCGGCCTGAAGGAAAGCAGAGATTCATGAGTAAATGCTAAAAGATTTTCAAGTTTAGAAGTAAAGATGATACATTTTTTTCACTTTTTAGAAGGCGGTCGTCCTTCAGATGACTTTGCCTGCTCGTACCTGAAACATGTCTGGCAGGGACATGGCGTAATTCCCACCCCCCTCTTCCCCGTTCAGATGTAAATGGGATACACCAATAATAAAGCTTCTCCATCATCTTTTCTGTCCATATATTTTATATTTATATCCATATTTTTTTAATGGAACAGTGTGCATAAATAAACATTGACATGTAAATGCATGGGATTAGGGCGATGGCTAATTTCCATCCCTAGTCCCATTAGCAAGTTGGTGTCAACACATAACATAAAACAGATATCTGTAATAGGAATAAAAACATACAGAACATATTAAAAGACATACAGTCATACAGACAACAAATGTCATACAGTCCAAAACAAAACGGGCCAGGATTCAGGGGACCATGAGAATGAAACATAATGAATTATGAAGTGCTGGAGTGCTAACTGAAGTGCCATAGTGCTAAAGTGCCAAATGCTGAAGTGCAGAGTGCTAGCTGCCTGGGAGCTCAGGTCCTCGTTATATTAAACATTTCCTAATATTGCACAGAGATATAAAGTGCAGGTTGCATTGAACATTACCCTACTGCTCAAGACAATAAAGTGGCATGTTGAATATAATATTGCACAATGCCCATAGCACACGATTGCACATGCAGGTCTGCAAGTAGATATTGCACCAAGAAAAGCACACATAGATGTCTTATGTAAGCACTAATTCACAAAAATGGCATACATGGATGTACTTACAGTGGACAATTATGGATTATGAGCCCATTCGACATACATACAAAATTCATAACTCTCTTTTCTTCCTCTGTCTTAAGCCGGGTACACATAAAGATTATCTGACTGTTTCTGTCCCGACTTTCCCCCTTCCCGACCAAGAATGGCAAACTCCAGATTATCTTCTGTTCACTATTGTTTGAGGGTGTTTATTTAGTGTAGTGTAGTTATGCTCTTATGGACAATGTCAATACAAAATATAACTTACACACTGGCCATTTGAGAGATCTAGTGTTGTCAGTTGGATGTAAGGATGGCAGGGTTTCCACTTTTACTTACTTGGTTTTTATTTTCATTTGTTTATTATTATTATTATTCTTTTTCACTGTTTTTTGCTTCCTTCGCCTATGGTTCCACATAATGATGGCAAATTGTGTAGTTTGTTAATCTTACAAATGTTCAATGAAATCTCTTGTAAAAAATAAAAAATAAAAACAAGCATGGCCGACCTAAAACATAAAGTCTGGTGGACCTCAGAAATGGAAGACCAGCTCACGTGTTCACGCCGTCTCCAGGATTTTTTCCACAGTCTTTTCTTATTTTTAGTTCAGGATTTTTCCATCAAAAATAGTCCCAAGACCACCATCATTTCCTCTTCTCTTATGTCCTCTTCCATGTCGTGTTTTTCGGTTGTTGCTATGTTTCTTCTTCTTGGTTTTTGTTCGATCAGGTTTGATCAGATTTCTGTCTTGGAGGACTAGTTTCTAGGTAGGTGGTGGGACAGAATGCTTATGTGTGAGGTGTGCTGTGTTAAGATTATCGGAGCACACCACACACAGTACGATCAAAGCTGTTCAATGTTTGATTTTTTTATCTTCATGTGTGGGCTCTCTAACAGATAAAACATCTCTTCAGATTTAGAAAATCCTCATGTGTGGACCCTGCTTTATTAAAACTTAAGCAGCTTGTAACTTTAACATGGTGCATGTGTGAAAATGTCTGTCTGTGGAGCAGCTCGTACCCGGTCTATAGCTGGGAGGAGCCTTTTCAGGTAACTCAGCCACTCGAAGATAAACTCAGCCCTCTGATGCTCGCCCAGCTGACCACACGCCTCCTCATTCAGGAGGAGGCTGTGGGCACACTCCATCTTCTCCTGCTCCTCCGCTCAGTGAGGCTGGAAACTCTGCTCCTGTCTGGTCATCCTTCTAAAATCCTGAGAAGGAGAAAAGGAGTTTATGAGCTTTGAGCATTTGATGTGATCCTGGAGAAACCCTAGGGCTGGATGATATGGCCTAAAAATAAAACCCTTGATTTTTTTTTCCACAACACTTGATTTACGATTTTATCCTATTCTTTTCCCTCTCAAAAAGAAAAACCTCCAAGTGGCACAAAAATGACTTCAATCAATTTTTGCCTTTATGTTTTAAAATATATTCTCATACCAAACAATATTCCCCTTTTAAAGTTAAAGTGTGTGTCATAAAATATTGATAATGTAGTTTGTCTACAGAAACACTGAAACATATCAACATGAAACTCTCTGATCAATATTTCATCTCATTTAAAAAACAAATATAAGCCTAAACATGTGCTTGCTTAAAACCTGACAAGGCCTTCCATCATAAAAACTGTAAATTTTCAGTATTTTTTCCAAGAAAAAAATGTCAGTTTTAAATCTTTAAATCTTCTGCAGAAAATAATTTTAATTGATCGATTTACTCGTTTTATTGCCCAGCCCTAAGAAACGCCTTCTTGTTTTGTTGTTACCTTGGTATTAACAGAACGACAATAAATCTCAATTTAAAATTTAATTTTAATTTAAAAACAAGATCCTGCATTTCCAAAATTTCAGCAGCATCTTTGGAGGTGAAGATGCAGGCCAACAGAACTTTACAACAATAACACAAAGCAAAAACCTCAGAGCAAGTAGGTGGAAAAGGGCCAGCACACACTTCTGAATAAAACTGTCCTTTTACTGCTTTCCAGAACAAATCAGCCAATCACATGGCAGCCACTCAACACATTTAGGCATTGAAGATCACATGTTGAGTTCTAACAGAGCAACAAAATGGAGAAGAAATGTGATTTAAGTGATCAGAAACTGATGACTTTTCACTCAAAAACAAATCTGGAGTGTGTAGAAACTGGTCCAAAAAGAGAAAATATCCAGTTCTCTGGGCCAAATGTCTGGTTGATACCAGAGGAGGATGGTCAGAGTGGTTGGAGATGGGCTACAGCAGCAGGAGACCACACCAGGTGCCACTCTTGTCAGCTATGAACAGGAAACTGAGGCTACACTTCAGCTCCACATTCAGATGGTAGGCTCAGAGTTTGGAGTGAACGTCATAAAGCATGGATCCATCCCGCCTTGGATCAGCGGTTCAGGCTGCACTTTGGGCCCCTTAGTCCCACCTGAGCATGGTTCAAACCCCAAAGCCTACCTGAGGATTGCTGCTGACCATGTCCATCCCTTTAAGACCACAGTGGACCATCTTCTGATGCAGACCTACAGCAGCCCCATGTGTCAGAGCTCAGATCATCTCACACTGGTTTCTTCACTGTACTCCAGTGGCCTCCACAGTCACCAGATCTCAATCCAATGGCAACTTTGTGACTCTATCATGGAGGTAAGGACTGAAATGTCTGAGGGATGTTCCAGTGCCTGCTGAATTAAGGAGCTCTGAAGGCAGTGATAATCTGGGCTGTTTAAAGCTCGGTGCCACGTGTGGTGTGGGAAAACCTCAACCTGGAAACAGAAACAGTGAACTAAAGACGGAGCTGAGAGGAACCGAGGGAGCTCCAGGAGCAGGAGCACAGCGGCTCAGTGTTCCAGCTTTATTCAGAGCTAACAGACCAGAACAGAGGAGCAGAGAGGGAGCTCATCCATAATTCATCAGCTCCTGTCTCCTCCAATAACACACACATACAGACCACAGAGATGCTGAAGGACTATAAATAAGCTTCTGTTACTCCACGGACAAAAACACTGACTCAGGGAGACACTTCAGAGCAGCAAATTTTGACATGAAATGAAGACGACATGCTGCACATGGGCATACAACTTATCATCTGTAAATATCGATTTGTATAAATATCGACACAATGTGGATATACATGTGTGCAGCGAAGCACAGTCATCAAAAGGTGAAGGAAGACCAACAGTATGCACCACACCAGTGTTCATTTTGTTGACTAATTATTTTCATCATAGTTTTTGTCAACAACCTTTTTTCCCCTGATGAAAACTAGACAGTAAAAAACAACTAATAAAAACAACAAACTAAATTAACTGACATTTTCATCAACAAATAAAAACTAGACTAAAATGTTTGACAGAGACTTAATCCAATCAGACCTAATTTGGTCATGTAGAAAGTAGGGACAAGTCAGGAATATATCCAATCACAGCTACTTTGGTTGTGTGGAAAGGTTGGATGAGTTAAGAGGGACATCCAATCACAGCTGCCTTAGCTTGGTGGTGGTGGGATAAGTTGAGGAGCGATCCAATCAGAGCTCCTCTCTTTATGAATTGATATATTCATGTAGAGCAGGTTCACTGTTTGTTGTCAGTTCTGGTATTGTAACTGAGATGCTCTGCCAGGTAGCCTAAATAAAGGTGACTGCATTTCACACAAAAGTTCAATTTGTTTCTGTTCATTTATACATTCAGACTTTACTAGCATTCAGTAACGGGTTATTAGATGTTTCATTTTATCCAAGCATAAAACATGACTTCAGAAATTCAAGGAAAGATAAAAAATGCCTTACACTTTACACTTCATATTTTAGTCGACTAAATTTACAGTGAAATTTCATCAACTAAAATTAGACTAAAATTAAACAATTTAGATGACTAACTTAAGACTAAAACTAAAAAGATATTTTAGGCAAAAGACTATAACTAAAACTAAAGTAAAAAGTGCTGTCAACATTAACACTGCACCACACTCTGCAGCACAATACTACATTTATATTTCTGAAGAGATATTTCACTATTATTGATAATTTAATAGTTTGTATAAATCTGGGATATATATTTGTATTATATCTGTTATCATTATTATTGTCATTTCTTTATAAAGCAGGGATCATGGTTGACAGAAATAACACTGGTAAGAAACTAGAGCAAGAAAAATTATTTACATTTCTTCATTTTTATTATTTGTTGTTTATTAGTTTTTAGGTTCTTTGTTACAAATATTGAATTGCCATATTCAAGCATGACAACACCAACAACAACAAAAAGGAAAAACACAACAATATAGTTACATAAGAGGGTAACATTTTACTTAAAAATATTCAATAAAGTAAAGAAATGCGATCAGTCCAATTGGGTGTGTTCATTTTATTCTTTTTAAGATATGAGCCTTTGCAGTTAACACATTGCAACAGTCTGACTTTATCACAATAAACCACACCAACGTTTTTAATGTAATCAAGCAAAGTTTGATGGTATAATCACCCTACTGGCACACCTTCAAGTAAAGCTGGCTTTAAATTAAATTTATTTACATCAGTTTAGCAAAGAAGGTTTCACAATCTTTCATTTAGATTCGGAAAATCATGTTGAAGCTGCAGGAGTGAAAATAGATCAAACAGCACAGGCTAGGATACTGAGTAAAAGCTTATAAGCAACTTTATCTTATGTTGAATTTTAACAAGCCATTTTGATGTCACATTATGATCGATGTTAAAGCTAGGGGTGGGAATTAATCGGATTTTATGGATACCAATGCCATTAACAGTTCTGCTTATTGATATGTTTCTTTATCGATTTGTGCTGATTTTCTGTGGAAAAGAGTGGCCTTCAAGGTTTTTCAACAACAACAATGTCAAACACAACATTCCTGATATTCAATCCAGTGCAGCATGGGTAAATGATTCTGTGGTGGGTGGGGGTCTTCTTCCCTAATATCTTTTATTCTGCCATACTTATTTTCATTATTCATTATATCCTTGTATTGATTTAGGAGTTTATTATGTATATTTTTATACGCTTCTCGGTCTAGTTCCAGTGTTCTCAGTTTTTGTTTGTTGACCAAGTTCATAAACAAGGAAATAGGATGCCCCTATCTAATTCCACTGAGCTTCATTCAACTTGCATTATTGTAAAACTAATCAATTAAAAAATTACTTAGAATTGCTATTTATTACGGTCTACATTGAAGTATTTACTCATAGATGACATGTTAGTTACAATAGTTTACGCCCTGTCATAAAGTGCTCTCAACAACTCAAATGAACAATTGGGGTTAAATAGGGGTGGACAATTTGATATTTTTGTACTAATAGTTCACATTTATTTACAGAACCAACCCCAAACATACATCCATAAACATTATTCTAAATTCGCAAATACTTGACCAAAAATGTAATTTAAAGGCTATCTGCATTATATTTTTTCCTGTCTTTAGCAATAACATGTTTTTATTTCATATGGACTATTTAAATATTTGCCATTTTACAGTCGAAACTGTAACTGTTATCTCATTCACAGGAATATGTTCCAGTCTTAAATGTAGCATGAGGATTCTCTGTGTAAATCAATATCTATGTGTAAATAACAATATTTTATTTACATTTTATACTTAACATGCTGTAAACTGCTTGGTTACTGTGATTCATACAAAGTTTTGTTGTATTTGTTTGGACAATGACAAAAATCCTTTTCTGTTGGGCAGCTGGCTGGTGCTGATTTCCAACCCTACCTTGTACAGTCCCTGACAAAAGTCTTGTCACTTATCAAGGTTGTAAGAACAACAAATAACTTGACTTGTAGTTGACCAATTGGCATCAGAAATGGCTTATGTGAAAGGCAAAGCCCTCTGGGTTATGCTTATTATACCGAAATAAAGTTTGTATCATTTATTGAATTATATCATTAATAAAGACAGAAGGATCAGATTTTGCCTGGACAAGAGTCTTGTTGCATAAAAGTAATGTAGAAATTATACATATACTTTTTTTTGAATACACAAACATGATATAATAATATCAGAACATTAAGTCATGGTGCCTTGCAAAAAGAATTAATATCATATATGACACCCATGAGCTTGGAGGACAAGACTTTTGTCATAAACTGAATGCTGTAATATGGCATCTCTAATGCTACTGAGAAAATCAAAACACAATAATCAAACAATCAAAACAAGAACAAAAAGATTTAAGAAGTGTTTTTGTCCAACATCGATCAACACAGGCTCAGTGGTGCTAAAATCATCATCTCATGTGCAAGATATGCTTTTACAGGATCAGTGCAGCAATGACAGAATGTGTGCTTGTGTGTGTGGCCATGGCTCCTGCTTTTTATTTGCTATAGCAGTTTTTATCATTTATTTTAGCAGGTTTATTTTACATGCTCTCTATATAAAATATGAATGATACACCAATTGGATGGCTCTTTAAATTTGTTGTACATGTTGCAAAGACAATAAAGATAATCCTGCAAAAATCTAGTATTTTCCACCCAAGTATAAGCAAGATTTCATTATGGCAGCAACAAATAGACAATACTCGAGCATCCCTGTTTTAAAGGTGCACCTCAGGGCTGTATGGTGGGTCCTCTTTATTTCTGGACTGCAGTTTAAAGCAGTGTCACTATGACAGTCTTTACCTGAACTCTGAGGTTCACATCCTGTACTAACACATACTTCAGCATCTCCAGATTTGTTAACATCAAACCTACACAGACTGTAGATGAAACCAGAGAGCTTCAGATTAAATAAACTCAAACTACATCCTCCACATCGATCTAATTCACTTTTTAACCTGATCTGAATATCAAATTAAAAATACAACCTAGTTTAATTAGGACCTTTAGTGGCATTTTAACGGTTGAATGCGTTATATACTGATGCTAGCAGATATAAACACCATATTCTCCTTCATTAAACAGAATAAACTCATGATTCTCCTCCTCATTCATATTTCAAACACTGACCGCAGGCTAAAGCTGCGTTAGCTTCAGGGGCTTACCGGTGAGCTAACAAGCTAAAGTTTGAATAAACCGTGAAAACAGCGGAAGAGTTTACCTTCGACTGTCCGCAAGAATCCGCCAAACTCAACAGAAAAGCGTAAGTCCACGAAAATATCCGCAGAGAGTTTATTCAGCTAGTTTTACCGCCCTCAGACCGGAGTATAGACCGCACAGGTTGCCTGCGGCTCAACCACAGAGTAGGATGACAAGATAACAGAGTTTACAGCAAGCACATCCGGTTAGCTTTTCACAATAAAGTGATTTAAGAGCGCGAAATTATTGCGATTACTATTACGATTATGTGTTTAATTATTGATAGTTGTTTATCTTATGGTTGTTACCAGTGTTATTATCATAATTATTTTTGTTGTTTTTGTAATGGTCGTTATATAAATATTATTATTAATATCGTTATTGTAATCATGATTACTGTTGCTGTTGTTATTGTTATTAATATGCTTATATTTGTTTGTATTGTTAGTACTGGTAGTTATTTTTTTAAATTGACATTATTACTATTGATGTTATTATTATTAGTAGTATTACTTTTATTAGTATTACTATTATCATTAATTCTTTATATTATACTTATTATCATTAGTAGTTATTATTATTATTATGTCTTATTTAAAAAAAAATCGGAGTTTCATCTTCCTCTGTGGCTTAGTTTTTTTTAAATTTTGTTTTGTCTTTATCCTAATTAAAGAGAGATAGGAGAAGATATTAGATAAGATAGAACTTTATTTATCCCCTGGGAGGACTCCTTCAGTGAAATTATGAGATTTACAGCAGCATTGTACAGTACACATGTATAAAAGAACACAAGATATCAAATAGAAAAAAGGTAAAAAGGTACCCAACTTTTCTGTTAAAGTACCTAAAAAAATTCATAATAAAGACTTTAGCCCCATAACTTTTGAGTTTTTAATCCATAATCTTTACCTTTCATTTACATGACAAGGTATATCACAATGAGGTATTTTTTATCTTTTATTTTAACAGGGTCTTTTCAAACACAAATTTGACTTTTGCACTTGCTTTTTTTTTTATCTTAAAATGGATATTTGCCACTCTTTCAGTGAGTACTCCATCTACAGATGATGACCCTGATTCACCATTTTTAAACAGAAAAATAACCTTTAACTTAATTTAATTTTACGCAAGTTCGACTGTTTAGATTTAACTATTTTTTCCATCGGACCTTTTATTCTGTTTTATATATATTTTTTCTTTCGAATCGTTTATGACCGTTTCTCCGAAGATTTTACATATTAATAAACAACTGACTCCCGTTTCCGGACAGATTCGTGCTCGTCTTCGCCGCCTTTACCGCTCAGCTGGCAGGAGTTTTAGTCGACTGACGAAAAATCGAACGAGGTGTGGAGCTAACTTGGAGCTAACAACAAACATAAACAAGGACACTGAACCCTGTTCCTGGACTTACAGGCTGAACTTTATTACTCTTTACTCTGTCAGCGAACATGGAATTGAACTTGGATAAAAACTACAAAAATAGTAGAATGGAATAGAATAGTGTATATCTTTATAAATTTAAAGTTAGTGTTACCATTATTTATACAGCATAATTCATCAATGAAATACTTAGTAATTTATATATCTCTATTTTATATGATCATTATCTGCATTATTATTCTACTTTTTTCTCTAAACTGTGTTTAATATACTTTTGTATTTTTATTTTATCTTATCTTGTCTTTATGTAAATTTTCGTGGAAATAAAAAAACAACAAATCCAAATAAAGAGTTTTTAAAAAAATAAGAGTAGAAGACCAAACTCAATAAGTGATTAGTTGTTTTTTTATTTAAAAAATTATGAAACAAAAATATTTGAAAAAATAAAATATGTTGTCTTTTCAGAGTATTAAATTGAATATACATCTAAAAAAATTTGCAAATCACTGTATTCTGTTTTTATTTAGATTTGCTAAACTTACCTTGATTAGGGGTAAGTCATTCTTATTTTCTTTTTTGTTTAACTGATAAGAATATTGTTTCCTTATCATTTTGACTTGTTATCCCACGATAATGACATATTGACCTTGTAATTTTGACTATTTAGGTCATATTGACTGACCTAAAGCACATATTTTTACTCTGGACGTCAGAATGGGTACTTGTTTCTTTTTTTTGTGATTTTTAACCTCATAAACTTGATTTAATGTTTCAATATTCTCACCTCTTCTTTAAAACAATAACTTTTCTTTCTTTTTCTGAACACTACAATGCATAGTGACATCAACTTTGTAATTTTATGTGATTTTCCACAAATCTTCTCCTCTTCGTAACCTACAGGTTGATCAATTTAGGAAACACAATTGTTTTTCTGAATAGTTTGAATTTTATTCTCTCCATCCTCTGAAATTATTATTTCCCTCTCCCACCCTTCAGAGGCTTCTTTAGACAATATGAAGTCAGGTTAATGCCACAGTTTGTTTAATGAATTATTACAGAAATGTGCCTGTCAGTCAAAGCAAAGGGAGAAATGACCCCACAGTCTATTGCAGGCCGTACAGTCGATGGCGGAGCAGCAGATGGAGGGTGGGCTGCAGCACCATGACAGAATGTTCTGGAAGTTTCCTGCAGCTGCTCAGGACAAACTCTCATAACCAGGCCCGCAGACGCGCTCCCTTCCCGGCGTCAGTCTGGATGAAGCTCCGCTGACTCCTGCGGAGGTTCGCCCTGTGTGTAGTTAGCAGGCTAGGCTAACGCCGCGGTTTGTTTACACGGAAGCTAAAAGCTAACGGCTAACGGTGATGTTCGGCTGCCTGGTGGCGGGTCGGCTCGTGCAGACCGACGCGGTGCAGGTGTCCGCGGATAAGTTCGTCTTTAACCTCCCGGACTGTGACACCGTGAACCACGTGGTGGTCTTCATGCTGGGCACGGTACCGTTCCCCGCTGGGATGGGCGGGGCCGTGTACTTCTCGTTCCCGGACCCGGTGAGCGGCGGGCCGGTGTGGCAGCTGCTCGGCTTCATCGCCAACGACAAGCCGAGCGCCATCTTTAAGATCTCCGGGCTGAAGGCCGGGGAGGGGGGCGCGCACCCCTTCGGCATGATGACCTCCGGCCCGGGGCCCTCCGCCGCACAGGTCGGGGTGTCCGTTGAGCCCCTGGAGCAGCTGTCCCAGCAGGTGAGGACACCAGGGGGGCCAGGGTCCCCTTAATTATCTGAGATTATAAATTAACGATAAATGTAAAATAATTAAATTACATTATCTGACTTTGTTTTTCTCTGAGTTAATCCAGCTTGGTTTACCTCCTCATCAAACTAGTAGTAACTGATTAGGAGACATGTAAAAAAAAGAAAGTAAATGGGTAAATAGTCATACAATAGTGAACGAGCATAACAATATAGTACAAAACTGACAAAATATGACAGTGAAAGCTATCTACCAATCAGTTATTCAAAATAACAACATGTAAACTACATTTGATCATAAAAATAAAAGATAGAAAAATAAAAAGTGAATCATAGAATAACTTATGTTGAGTGCACAATCAAACACAGGATCCAATTCAGTTTAGAGATTTCATTTCTCTTTCTTTGCTGTTGGTGTGGATGATTTCATCTGTGCAAACAATAACAGAAAAGGAAACATTTCATGTTACACAAACAGTTCTAAGGAAAGACTCAGAATGTTAAACATATTTCCAAATTAGTTTTCAACGTCTATGATTTACATATCCGAAAAGGAGTGGGAAGACGTTACTTCTTTAACTCCACCCCTTATCCATAAAATATTTTTTGGCTTCCTTATCAATATAAATCTGTACGATAATTAACGTAAATACAGAAATACATACATACATATCCCTACTCGTACATAAAATTAAAGTAACTTCCCCGAATAAAAAAGAGGGAAAATACTATTTTTATCAAGTGAACTTATGATGGAAACCAACTTAAAATAAAGATATCCTAGAAGTTTTTCAAAAACTAGTCTAAGGCTGTACATGAATGAGGAATTTAAACTGAAATCACCTTTTTATCCAAATCTGAGCCTCACTGAGAAGACAAAACTTAACCAAGCAGAAAATCCAACCACTGAAACTAATTTTTCTGTTCAGGAATGAAGTTAAATAACTATTAATTGTCATTTAATTAAGAAATAATAATGAACTTTAGTATTTATAATTTTTTCTTTTGTAGAATTGTAAAATAAATATTCATGGATAACGATAATTATATTTTATTAACAAAAACATCATTTCAGTTAAAGAGCTTCTGCATTCTGGTGTATGACAGAAAAATAAATCAGTATTGTGGTTATTAATGCTGTTAATTTAGGGCAGCTGTGGGATCCCTTTCAGTGTCACATGTATGGAGCTGTTTTGACGTAAAATTGCTATCAGTGATATCAACCGTAGTTCAGCTCTACTAGTAATCAAATTTGGAGTACATGTACTCAATTTGGTCAACTAGTGCACAAGTAGACTTTACTAGTGAAACAAAAAGTGTCGCTTGTACTACTAGTAGACTGTTTTGTAGACTTAAAAATATTACTAATAAAAACTCAAAGCTTTACTAGTATAATAGTAACTCAAAATAGTCTGCTAGTAGGTGATTTTGCTTTCTTAGTAAGGTCTACTCGCACACAAGTGCACCAAAAACCTTAACAAGTAAAACAAAGTTTGTCTTAACTAGTTCTTCTTGTGAACTCTAAAATATCTCACTAATAGTACTAGTAGACAGTTTTTAGTCTACAAGTAGTACTAGTAAAGTCAAAAGATTCACTAGTAGTACTAGTAGACCTAATGCAAATGAGGTAGGAGGGATTATAACCAAATCCAGCACCCTGATTGGCTGTAATATTTTCAAAAGCCAACAGGAAGCCTGAATTGGCTTTTCCCCACCCCCTTGTTAGCATGTAACGCTTACTAGTAGTACTAGTGAACATTTTTAAATCTACTAGTAATACTTGTGACACTTTTTGCTTCACTGGTAAAGTCTGCCCGTGCACTATTTGACCAAAATTGAGTACATGTACTCCAAATCTTAGTACTAGTAGAGCTTAGCTACGGCTATTACTGCTATAAATTTTATGCCCAAACATCTTTCCATACACTGGAGTTTATCCTAACTGACATTTGGCGAGAAGTCGGGTATACCCTGGACTGGTCACCAGCCAATCGCAGGGCCACAGAGAGAGACAACCAATCACACATTTATTCCCACCGAAGGGCAATTTAGCGCCATCAGTTAATTTAACGGAAATGTTTTTTTTTTTGTTTTGTCTGTGTGAGGAAACACAAGGATTTGGGGGCTGCACCTCCCCGTCCCGTGCGGAACATTTAGCATTTCTTATCTTTCAGTTCTGCTCAAAAAAACTCCAGAAACACGTTGAGTGTTATTTGGGGGTTTGCAGAAGTTTGGGACCCAACGGCCTGAACTGTTCCAAAATAGCTGGCACGCTTTAGTTTGAAACTTCCCCAAAGTTCTTGTGCGGTTTGTGCTGAATCACGTCAGAGTTTAATCTTCTGGTTGTCTCCTACCGTAGGTCCCAGTGTCCAGCGCCGCCGTGTCCACCGTGGACTCCTTCCTACAGTTCACTCAGAAGATGCTGGACAGCCTCTACAACTTCACCTCGTCCTTCGCCGTGACGCAGGCGCAGATGACACCGAACCCCACGGAGAGCTTCATCCCCTCCAGCTGCATCCTGAAGTGGTACGAGAACTTCCAGAGGAGGCTGGCACAGAACCCGAACTTCTGGAAAAACTGACGAGACGGGGGCACTGAGGAGAACTGTTGAGACTCAGACCAAAGACTGGACCTGCCTCTAATAAAGTCCAATAATATGGAGACTTTCAGCTGTTTTTGTTCTTTTATCAGACTCCTAAAACTCATTGTGTGTCTGTAATCAACCCCAAACACACATTAATCAGAATAAAGGGGAATATATACTCATGGTCACTTTATTAGGTACACCTCTCTACTCTCAGGTTGGAAATCCTTCACTTTTAGAGTTCAACAAGTGCTGAAACATCCCTCAGAGACGTTGCTCCACCACATCCCGAACTATTGGACTGAGAACTGGTGACTATAGTCACTTTGTCCTGTTGGAGAAACCAGTTTGAGATTATCTGGATTTAAAAAGTATTATTTATCACCTACTTTTTAGGATTTTTTAAGCTGAATTGTCGAGAGTAAAAAGCAACGAGGGGCTGAAAGAGAAGATTTTTATAAACACACTTTTTGTATGAAATACTTCAATAAAACATCAACAAACAATACTCAAACTGAATATACAATCATTTGTATGTTTCTGTAAAGGTTAATACCACAGAATGTAGAAGCTCTTTATCTAAAATGGTATTTTTATTATTAGAATATAGTTATTATTGTTGTCCATGAATTTTCAACAAAAAAAAAAAAAAACTTAAACTCATTATTTCTTTATTAAGATGTAAAATTATAAGATTAGATTAGATAGTACTTTATTAAACAACTTTGGACAAAAAACGCCCTCAGGGAAATTGAGATTCAGTAGCAGTTGGTTATTGCAGATAAAAATATATATAAAAAGAAAGATATAAACAAAACTATTGATAAATATAAATAAAATGAAAAAATATGGCTACTGGCTGGCCACTATAGTTATTTACTTGCATTCCTGAACAGATACATTTTATTGGTTGAATTTTCTGTTGATTAACCCCTAATTGATCCTCAGGACATTTCAGGACATTCAGTTTTTGTTTTCAAGCCCTGTTGGCTGTGTTAAATAAACAAAGCTCAAATTTGCCAGAGGATATTCCTTTAAACATATTAACATTGTCATCTCAGTTTGAAAATTCTAATAAAAAAATTGAAAACCAATGAAAATGACATTTTTGATCTCACATTTATCTTAAACTACTGCATTCATTTATGTTAGGGTTTTATGCTGGACCACCAGCTTTAAATTTTTATATTTGTTCACCAGATGGCGCTATTTTCCCCATTTAAAGGATGATGCAAAATTTGACATTTTTAACTTTGTTCTGCAAGAGTGCCTGCATAAAGAATAAAAATCAATGATGCCACCAATTATTGACCATCTCGTAGCTTAATAATAATAATATTCAAATACTCATTGAAATGTTTTAGGGATATTATTTTTGTTCTATGTTTATCTAAAAACATTAAAAAAAAAAAAACTAAAGGACTAAACCCCTAAAATATAATCAGTAATTCATTATATATTTCAGGCTGAAGTGGGTTGGAAACACTGACTTGTTTAAAGTAGAATGTTACAGGAAAACAAGACCAAAAAAACTGACAGGAGTCAGAGTGAAAGTGGGAAAAAAAAAAAAAAAAGTTCTGCTTATTTTTCAATACTAATAAGCAACAGAGGTTTTCACAATGTGGGGGAGGATAGGACAGAGTGGTTGTGCACAATAAAATCAGAAGTACAATAAAACTCAGCCTATTTTTATTAAATTTTAAAGTCAAAATAATGAACAAACGGGATTAGCACACCAGCTTAATTAAACAAGTTGTTTTGCCTCTATTTACTTATTTATTTAGTTTTATATGTACGTACATGTAGGCATGTGCTTATGAGTGGGTATGCATACGTACTTCTGCATATATATATATATATATATATGTACTTAGGTGCTAGCTTTGAATTAAGATCGGAACTTTGTTAACTGAGGCCAAATATGTGACGCCCTATGTTTCCTTATTTATTTATGTGTTTGCTCACTAATTTTTATGGGGAGAAGAGAAACCCTATGAATTGATTGGATATGTTGAATGTATGAATTGCTTGACTGAATATGAGTATTTATGTAGACAGGGCTTTGCTGATTAACTTATTTGTGTTTTTTCTTTTAATTAGTATTATACCATTTTTATTGTATGTATTTTATTTATATAGTTATATTTTTTTGTATGTATGTGCATATACTTTTTCTTCTCTCTTTCTTTTTTCCATATTCATTTTTCACACTATCAGAGGCCAAATAAACTTATATCACTATTCTTATTACTATAAATATTTTGTTTGTTGTTACTCTTTCTTGCAGACAGAGAAAAGAACCAGAAGATTGAAAGAAAAATTGTATGAATATGGTTTGATATCGAGGAGACCAACAAACCTGCCACACTACTGTACACTTTGGGTGTTATTTATCTATGTATGTACTTATTTATTTTTCTTTTCTCCTTTTTCTGCTTAGTCCTGCATTTATGTATGTGTTTGTGTGATTCATGTTTGATCAGAAAATGAATTACTGTACTCTGTGGCAAATGAAAATAAAAACTAAACATAATGTTAAAAAAATGAACAAAAAGGCCTAGGTATTAAACTAAAAAAACTTGCTTAAATCAAAAACATATATGGGGTGGCACAAACCAATTAACCTAGTGTGTTTAAACAGTGTAAATACTATGTGCTGAAATGTACAGGGGACCCCAGACTCACCTATACGCCTCCTCCTCTCACCACATACTTAAGCACAGAGCACACAACCCAACCAGGGTGAGACTCAACCAGCTCAGCATCAGGAGAAAAGAGAGGAACTGCTGCTTTTATAGCTCTCCAAGCCTATCAGCTGTGAAAGTCAGGGTATAAGATACGTTCACAGCTGATTTAGGGTGCTGGCTTTTTTGGTCACTAAGACTATGAGAGGGAGTTTTAGTTTAATTTGAAACTGCAAAAATTTAGAAGAAAATGTACATATTTTATTATCATTATATGCTTACAATATAGCCATTTCTTCCCTTATATGTTCATTCTTGTTGGAGAAATACTGTGATGCTTAGATGGTAAGAGTTTCACCCTGAAAAAAACAGAGAGCATCACCAACAACTCACAGCCGAGAGAAAAAACGACTCTCAGCTCTGAAGAAAGGAAGGTGGCCCAGACTTGACCTTGTAAAACATTTCTTCTGTCACTGTGTAAATAAATACTATTAGCTGAGCTTGTGGTCAGGTAAAAGCCCTGCAGAGATGATGGGGTGTGTTTTAACTGTTCAAAAGTGTGAATTTTAGAGTCAGTCCTTCAGTCAGAGGAAACTGCTGTGTTGTAAACTTCTGACTCCTCGCGAAAGTAAAAGATTCAAAGACAAATCATTTGTTCTGTTTTTATTTCCATCTGGACTGCTAGTCAGGAGCAGTGGGGTTACATTTTCCTGACAGAAAACATAACAATGCATTGAAATCAATGTCGCTGCCAATCATTGACCACCTCAGGGCCTAATGATAAAGACAATAATCAAATACTCATTGAAATGTATGTCTCCAAAATGACCTCAGTGGTTTTTTTTGTTTTGTTTTTTTTTCTATAAAAAAAACCAGCAGAGTTGAGTGAAATTTGATGTGAACATGTTTGTTTAAAAATAACCAAGTCAGAGTAGAACTTACAAGTATACTTATTTCTAGTTCTAATATACACTTGGGTGCAACTTAGACACATCATCAGTGATGTATCCTGGGTTCATTGGGTGTTTCGGGTCTCACAACATCAGACACCCTCGCCCAGGTGACCCAGCCGGGGTTGATCAGTCCCCGGCTTGTGTCTAAGTAGCTGTTATGGTCCACGGATCTCCCCTCTTGATCCACAGCCATCTGGACGCCTTCTCTGCTGCGTCTGTGATGTTTTTGATGGCTCTTCTGTTTTGCAGTCCCTTCACTCCCTGCATCTTGAGTGCCCTGACGAGAGACTGGCCCACGAATCCGCTGCACCCGACCTCGATGGGGTTGCATCGGGTCCTCCAGCCCCTGCTCCGGCACTCGCCTGCCAGCTCCTCGTACTTAGCCCTCTTCCTCTCAAAGGCCTCCTCCATCCGGTCTTCCCAGGGAACAGTCAACTCCAACAGGACCACTTGCCTTGTTGTTTCTGACACCAGGACTATGTCTGGCCTGAGTGTGGTCACTGCGATGTTCTCTGGGAATCTGAGCTGTTTCCCTAGGTCGACTTTCAGCTGCCAGTCCCGAGCTGATGCCAGCAGCCCTCCTGCTTGGCTCTGGCTCTTCTGTGGCTTCTCTCCGGCTCTAACAAAGGCGATGGACTGCCTTGATGGTTGCTGGTGCTTGCTGGTGGAGATCCCTGTGCTGATGACCTCTGCGATAACCCGCAGCACTTGGTCATGGCGCCAGCGGTAGCGCCCTTCTCCTAGTGCCCTTGGGCAGCAGCTCAGAGGTTGGACGGGCTTGGGAGGACATCGTACACCGACTCGATCAGAAACTTGATCCGGTGTGGCTCAGATTGCCATAGCTCTGCCCACGTTATCTTCTAGTCAGCTGCCTCCTCCCATCGGGTCCACGCCCCCTGTTGCCGCATCCCTACTGTCCTACTACAGCGGGCTTCCTCCACCCTGGCTCGGATCTCCTGCTGGATCAGCTGACGCCTCTCCTTTCCCTGGGCCTTGATGTAGTGAAGTCTTGGGTTGCTCCCGAAGCCTGCACGGCCGGAAGCCACTGATCCCACCAGCTTCCTGTGTCGCAGGCGGGACTCAGCCTGGTTCACTGCCTCGTGAGCCTTCCACTTCCTGCCAGTTCTTACTTCTATGCTGGCCGAGGAGACTTTGATGTCACTGGAGTCCCTATACAGCAGCACCTCTCTTGCTCGGGTAACCATAAACTCCTCCGTCACACTACTGAAGGGCAGTTTCAGTTTGTTGTTTCTCCCGTACAAAGCGATGCTGCTGAGACTTCGCGGTAAGCCCAACCACTTCTGCAGGAAACAACTTACCTTCCTCTCGAAGCCCTCAACGGTGGTCATTGGCACATTGCAGAGGCCAGAGGAGTCGTGGCAAGATGCCATGTTGGTATATCCAGGCTTTGAACTTACCTGGTAGCCCTGACTTATCCACAGCTGTCAGCCAGGTTCCCAACTCCTCTGATGTTGCTTGGAGTGCTGCAGTGTCCTTCAAGGTGCAGTCAAAGATCTTGCCCAGGCTCTTGACTGGCTTCTCTCCCACAGATGGAATCTGGGTGCCTCCAAGTGAGAAGCAAAACAGGTCTGTAACCTTCCCCCTCTTCACCACCAGGGATCTGGACTTTGCTGGCTTGAAGGTCATCCGGGCCCAGTTAATGAGATGCTCAAGGCCTTGAAGGATCCATCGACATCCCGGGACTGATGTTGTAGTCACTGTCAGATCATCCATAAATGCTCTGATGAGGGGCTGCCGCGTACCTGAGTTGGTGAGCGGGCCTCTGCACTCCACCTCTGCTGACTTCACCAGCATATTCATGGCCAAGGCGAACAATATCACGGAAACGGTGCATCCAGTGATAATGCCTTTCTCGAGCCGATGAAATGCAGATGTTACCGTTCCGGAAGTGACTCTCACGCTGAAACAGCTGTAGTAGTCCAGTATGAGGTCCTTGATCTTACCTGGAACATGGTGTCGGTCAAGCGAAGTTTCCACCAGCTTGTGTGGAATGGACCCGTAGGCATTGGCGAGGTCTAGCCAAAGGACTGCCAGGTCTCCTTTGCCTTCCCGTGCCTCCCGGATCAGCTGGGTGACGACTCCTGTATGCTCGATGCACCCTGGGACCTTCAGAACTCCCCCCTTCTGCACAGAGGTGTCGATGTAGCTGTTTCTAAGGAGGAACTCCGTCATGCGCCGGGCAATGATACTGAAGAATATCTTGCCCTCGACACTGAGGAGTGAGATGATCCTGAACTGCTCGATGGTGCTTGAGTTCTCCTCCTTTGGAATCCAGACACCCTCTGCATGTCTCCACTGCTGTGCTACCTTCCCCCTTCTCCAGATGACTTTGAGGATCCTCCATAGTCGCTTCAAGAGTCTGGGGCATCTCTTGAAGACAACATACGGCACTCTGCTGGGGTCTGGTGCTGAGCTCAATCTAGCTGACCTGACAACCTGCTCGACTTCTTTCAAAGTTGGCTCCTTGGTGTCAAATGGTGGGTTCTGGCGGAGTTATCAAGGTCTTGCATGGCCCAAGATCTTCTTCTCGAGCGCTGTCACTGTAGGTGGCTCTGAGGTACTCGTTGACCTCATCTTCAGTACACATGAGGTGGCCGTTTCTTTTCTGCCCGAGGATCTTCTTGGTGAAACCAAAAGGGTTCGAGATGAAGGCTGCACGTTTCCTGGCTCTCTCCCTGCCTCTTGTCCTGTGCCACTCGGCACGACGGAGGGTGGTGAGTTTTTTCCTCACGATGTTGCGGAGTTCTGCCAGCCCAGCCTTTTCCTCCTCCCTTGCCTGCTTAAACTGCCTCCCAAGCAGTCTGAGCTCCTGCCGAAGCTGGCTGATCTTCACCTCCCGTCTGTTTGGCTCCCCTAGACCTCTGGTTGGCTGTTGTTCCTTTATGCCAAACCTTTCAGCACCGATGCTGATGATCATTGCAGACATCGTCCGCAACTTCTGGTCTGCATCTCCCCTTGCAGCGGCTTCAAGGACTTGATCCAGATCTTTGTCAAACTGGAGCCATTCGCCTTCCTTGGTGGCACCAGGCCACAAGACCCTGCGATGTTCAGAATGTCTGGTACAGGGAGGGGCTTGTGGAGCATGGAGGGTCTGGGCACTGTGGGTTGACTCCTGGCCGGGCTCCTCCTGCGTCTCACCAGGTACTGGACCTGTGCGTTGCACCACCTGCTTCCCCGTCAAACATTTCTTTCTGGCCTGGTGGATCTTCAGGCCATGCTGGTTCTTGCAGATTTTGCCACATGAACAAACTGCGCTCGTTGTCTTTTTTCTGTTAGCATGGGTCATTGCCTGTTGGTCCGTCCTGTTGGGGTGCTCATCCTCCCCCCCTCTCGGGCACCCCTGGGGGTATAATTCAGAAGAGTTTTCCGTAGCCTGCTTGTGGGTGCTCCCTCACGGGAGCTGCAGTTTGGGTTGCTAGCCCTCTCTGCCCCAGTTACTGTCTTTCCAGTTGTCGGCTGTCTCCAGCAGTCACCATACTTTCATGGTCGTCATCCGTCCTGTTCCCGGAGGTCACTGGTTTGGCCAGATCAACTAGTTCTAATATACACTTGGGTGCAACTTAGACACATCATCAGAGATGTATCCTGGGTTCCTGTTAAAGTATTATAACAAAAAAACTAGTGAAATAGCAAAAATTTTTATTTTTTAGTTCATAGAAGTATACCTAAAGTATACTTTAATAAACTAAAATGTGGACTAGAAGTGTATAACTAGTACAATGGCAGAATCTAGAAGAGTGTACTTGTGGTGTACTTTAAGTATACTTCAGTAAACTAAAATGTGGACTAGAAGAATCTCCCTAGTACACTAGTGGTATATAGATAAGTGTAATTGATTTACACTTGAAAATTTACTTTTAGAAACTTGAACCTTTCATGCATGGTGTTGCAAGTGTGTTCATTTGCCTCCAACTTCATGACTTCAAACTTCATTTTTCATTTGCAGCCACTCTGCTCTCCCAAACTCTCCATGGTGACAGGCAGTAGCACACGCTAAATTCTCCTTTAACCCTTTGACTGGCATTGTAACTGTACGGTTGACTTTTTGTCGCCTTACCACTGTATTTAAATTTTTGAAAGCCTATCTTTGTCTGTTTTTTCTTTATTTACCTCTCTTAATCATGTTTTTAACACCAATTTGTATCCAACGGGTGGCGCTGCTGTACATGAATAGAATTGTTTAAAAACTGGAAAAATCAGAAGTGAATTGTTGCTGCATTGCTCCTCAGAAATCGAACAGTAAGAGCATACATTGGAGATAAAAAAAAAATCTTTTCACATATTTCCAGATCCTCTAACAATCATAATTTAGTTGAAGGAAATAAATTTGATGATAAAAATTCATCTATGATTCCTAAGAAAACTGGGTCAACCACTGAACATCTGAATTTTGCTCTCCGTGATGTTGTTATACAAAAAAAAAAAAAAAAAAAAAAAAAAAAGAAGAAGAAATTGTTGCAGAAATAAAGGAAATCCATTCATGCCCAGGATAACCCTTAACAGGCAAGCCAACCTTATGGTTGACCAACATATCTACTTCCCGATTGGGTAATCTTAAAAATAAAACCTGAAATGTTGCTAAATAAAGAGGAAGGGAAACAATATTACAGACAATTTGTTGCAAATGTATTTCTTAGTTTGGAAGTCAAAGGGTTAAAGTGGGCGGTCCGCACCATTTTTGCATCTGTCATCAATTGCGCACGCAGTGATAGTAGATCACCTGCAACACGCCCACTAATAGAACGTGCAATTTTTTAGTTTGCACATGCAATTTAGCACCCATTGTTTTGAATCTTAGTAGATCGGGCCCTATGCCTGTATTCAGATTTCACATAATTTTGTCTTTTTTATTTAAAATTTTTGTGTAATTTACAAGTGAATAGTTTGATTAAACAGCAATGATACACATTCTTCATATTTTACTTTTTCTTTTATTTACTCTGAATAAATGTTTGTCAAAAACATGTGTTTGTGGATTTTTATAAAGTTCCACTAAATTACTATTTATACTGTTGATGCATGGTGGACAGATGCATAACTCCCTCAAAATATAACATTAAAAAAAATGAACATGATTTTAAACTTGTTTGAAAGTAAAAACAAACATTTTAAAAAAGTATTCAATGCGATTCTAATAATTCATGCATGAAAGGGTTAAAATGTCTTTATAAAGTATACTATACTTTTATAAACTTAAAATGTTCCAATTTAGTCCAAAGAAGTATTAAAATAGTACTTTCTAGTAAGTACATGGTTCGTAGTATACTTGCTATACTTATTCTCAAGTATATTTAGTAAAATGAACTTTAAGTATACTACTTTTTGCTAAGGGTATCTCCAGGTTCACCCGTGTTAAAGCGCCGCCCTGTGGTATTTTTTTAAAAAGCACCGTGATGCGTTCAAAGACGCATTAACTTCAGTTCTCATCTTTCTTATGGCATTGAACGCAGCACGGTGCTCTGTAGTGCAGTCAGACAGACAGACGGACAGACATCACCGACTCAGAACACGAGACAGATCAGCTCCACGCCTCACACCGTCGCTCGCTTCCCCTTCTATTCGGTGATTAATCGGCGGTTATTCGGTAAATGATGACCACGGAGGAGACGCAGGTGGAGCTGCAGGATGCGGGTAGCAGGGATGCGGAGCGGCAGCAGGATGCGGCGGAGCCTCCCGCCCAGCCCGCAGCCCCTCCCCGGGATGCTGAGGCCACCGAGGCCGACGTGAGCGAGGTGGACCTGGACCAGGACCAGGACCAGGACCAGGACGAGGACAACGTGGACCCGGAGGAGCAGGAGAAACAACCGATGACCGGAGCGGGAGACCGCGGGGAGGGGGCTCCATCAGCCGGGGCAGAGGCGGAGAAGAACGGCGCCGTGAAGCTGAAGATCCCCGAGGAGGAGGAGGAGGAGGAGGACCGGAGGGTCAAATTCACCGGGCTGAACAAAGAGGAGCTGCTGAGGGTGGCGGGCACCCCGGGGTGAGGAGGCCCGGACACACACAAGGACACACAACACACGCCGATGCCACACAATATACAAACGAACATTCACACGCCAGGGTGGTTTCAGTGATTTAGGGCCCTGGGCTGGGACGAACATGAGGCTTGCCCTTATTTAACACGTAAATTAAAAATAAAACCTTTGGAAACTAGAGCCAGCGTAAGAGCACTGATAAATATTATTGTTTTTTTTGTTTTGTTTTTTAAATATTCACTCTATTAATTTGATCCTTGCATCATGCTCCAAAAGAGCTGGACCACGGTGTTGCATCACCTTTCCTTAAACACCTGAGGACACTCACTGTTGAAGCTTTGTGGGCTGAAATCTCTCACATTCTTGCTTGATGTTTGACTTCAGTTGCTCAACAGTCTGGGGTCTCTTTAATGTGAGACAGGTCAGTCTACTACCTTTATTTATTTATTTATTTATTGACCTTTATTAACCAGGAAAAACCTCATTGAGATTAATTAAAAATCTCTTTTTCAAGAGTGTCCTGGCCAAGACAGCAGCACATTCAACAGTTTTTGACAAAAACGCAGTCATCAAACACATGAAACAAGACCTCAATACAGAAAAAGCCCAATTTCAGACAGTTTAGCTAAAATTGCCCATGTGAGATAGATGAAGTGTTTCAGTCAAAATATCCAGCCAGATGTGTCTGTTACCAAGTCACTCAACATCATCTTAAAAGTGTCAAGTGAAGTCAGATCTTTATATTTCAGGTCTTTTTGTAGTTCATTCCAAGTGGAGCCTCAAACCTGAACGCCTTTTTCCCAGTTCAGTTCTTACTTTTGGACAATAGGAAAAGATCCTGGGACCTGCACTCTTTCACTATGAAGCCACGCTGTTAAAACACGTGGTGTAAGACTGCTTTCTGCTTTCAGTTTCCAGTGGTGACACTTCAGCTGCTTCATAATGCTGCAGCACGAGTACTGACTAGAACTAGGAGAAGAGACCACATTACTCCTGTATTAGCTTCTTAATATTAATCAACATCATTCCTCTCCAGATTATATTCATTATAGATATTAATTTTAATATTAGATTGATCTCTCTGTCCAATAGGGCTGGGTGATATGACCTAAAAATAAAATCAATTTTTTTCCACAAAACTTAATTTATGATTTTAATCCATTTTTTCCCTCTCAAAAAAAAACCCACCACCAAGTGACTGAGTAACACAAAATTACATAAATCAAGTTTTGCTTTTATGTTATCAAAATATGTCTCAAACTAAACAGACTTTCCCTCTTCCAGTTAAAGTGCATGCTGTAATTTCATCATAAATGTTGATTATGTAGTTCGAACTTAGCAAGGCCTGTCTACATTAACACTGACAGATGAGCTATTTTTCACTGTAGGTTGACATGGAAACATCTGATCAATATTTAATCTTTTTTATGAAATTAAAAAAAAGCCTAAACATGTGCTTGTGCAAAACCTGACAGGGCCTACAATCATGAAAACTACTTTTTCAGTAATTATATTTTCAAAAATTGCAACAACTTATGATTGGAGTAAGTTTAAGTTGAGAAAAAAATGTTGATTTTTCATTTTTGAATCATCTGCAGAAAATAATTCGAATTAATCGATTTAATCAATATATTGTCCAGCCCTAGGAGCCATGGTTGTATTATTATACATCCATAGTAACTGTCTTTACAGCCATATAGACATGAGGACCCTCTGAAAATGAGATGCCACATCTCAAGGGCCTTACCTTTAATAAATTTAATTAAATTATCTGTTGAATAAATTTATTCAACAGATATGGTGCTATATAAATAAAGATTGATTCAGGTATAAGATATATTCAGCAGAGACAAATGTGATGAGGACAGATTTATGATCTGGACGTCCATGGGTTTGTCTCTATCATAAATTCTTATTTTCAGTCCCTTTGACTCTGCCTGGATGGATCCATCTCTGGATGGATGTATGTGTATATACAAATATATTCTCAGCGGGTAGAGCGATGGGTTGCTCTACCCGCTGAGCAATGGGTTGCTGACCGGGGGGTCAGGGGTTCGAATCCCGCAATGGGGGCGGAAGACAGCTACCAGTGTGGGTCCTTGGGCAAGACCCTTAGCGCTATTGCCCTCCTCATTACATGAGTGCGTTAAAACAGAAAGTCACATCGGCTCAGACGTCGCCCGGGTTAACAAGGTCTGCGTCACATGCTGAGGAACCAGGGCATTGTGATGACAAGAGGGCCTCTGGAACAACACAGAGAAGGCAATGGACACGAGATGAGAACAAGGCTCTGTTGGAATGCTACTACTCCAGTAACCCTAGCCAGCGGGGTTACATGAACAGACTGTGGGAGAAATGGTTACTTCGATACCCACAGTCAATACTAACGCCGAAACAACTAGTAGCTCAGTGTTCCAACATCCACAAACGGCAGCTGCTATCACGACTAGAGATTCAGGAGATACAACACGTTAATGTTAAGGCAAGGGGGAGCCAGGACGATAGGTCAGATGGGGGAGTTAACATTGACTCCCCCCCAGAGACTGGGTACCAAGCCCCAGAGTTGAGCGAAGAGTTGACTGATAAGATCATGGCCAAGATGAGCGCCTGTCAACCCCGACACCGATTAGCGAAGACTAGTGAAGTACCTCCAGAAATCCTAGCCAATGTTAATGCAGTGATAGAAACAATTCCCACTGCAAACATCACTGAGACCAATGAGCTGATTTTCAGTACAGCAACAGTGATCCTTGAGATGCTTGGACACAAGATGGGTAACATGAACAAGTGCCCACCTTGGAGGAGAAGGTTAGAGGCTAAAATCAAGGTGACACGGAGAGAGGTCAGCCAATTGTCAGAGCTCCAGAATGGTGCAACCAGGAAAGACATACCCAAGAGGTACAGGCAGATGCCCATACCTGAGGCCTTGGAAACTGCCAAACAAAGACTCCAAGCCTTGGCCACCCGACTGAAGAGGTACACAAGAGAGACTGAGGCCAGGCGAATAAACCGGCTGTTCTCCACTGAACCAGCCAAAGTGTACACTCAAGGGCAAGGGAATAACTCACGAGCTAACCCACCAAGGCTGGAGACTGAATAATACTGGAAAGACATATGGGAGAAAGAAGCGTCACACAACAACGATTCACAGTGGCTAATCAATCTAAGAGCAGACCACACCAATCTCCCTGAACAAGATGCCGTGACCATCACAGTAGCAGACATCCAAGAAAAAGTCTCAGGTATGAAGAACTGGACAGCACCAGGCCTGGATATGATCCATACATACTGGCTAAAGAGGCTGACCTCACTCCATGAGCGCCTGGCAGTACAAATGAACCAACTGCTGAGAGATGGGACCCATCCTGAATGGCTGACCAAGGGCCGTACAGTCCTGATCCAGAAAGACCCCCAGAAGGGAACAGTCCCATCCAACTATCGGCCAATCACCTGCCTCTCCACAACATGGAAACTCCTGTCAGGCATCATTGCGGCTAAGATAAGTGGGCACATGGATCAATACATGACAGAGACACAGAAAGGCACTGGTAAAAATACCAGAGGAGCAAAACACCAGCTACTGGTTGACAGAACAGTCGCCCGAGACTGCAGAACCAGACAGACCGACCTGTGCACTGCCTGGATTGATTACAAGAAAGCCTATGACTCAATGCCACATACGTGGATCCTGGAATGCCTGAAGCTGTACAAGGTCAACAAGACTCTAAGAGCCTTCATTGCAAACTCAATGAGTCAATGGAACACCACCCTTGAGGCCAACTTCGAGCCAATTGCACAAGTCTCCATCAAATGTGGCATATACCAAGGTGATGCTCTGTCCCCACTGCTGTTCTGCATAGGACTGAACCCCCTCAGCCAAATAATCAACAACACTGGCTACAGATACAGACTCCGAAATGGGACCACCATCAGTCACCTCCTCTACATGGATGACATCAAGCTGTACGCTAAGAGTGAGCGAGACATCGACTCACTGATCCACACCACCAGGATCTACAGCAGTGACATCGGAATGTCGTTCGGACTGGAGAAGTGTGGCCGAATGGTGACAAAAAGAGGGAAGGTAGTCCATACAGAAGGCATTACACTCCCAGAAGGCAGAATAGCAGATGTGGAAGAGAGCTACAAATACCTTGGCATACCACAGGCAAATGGCAACCACGAAGAGGCCACTAGGAAAGCAGCAACGACCAAGTACCTGAAGCGAGTAAGGCAAGTCCTGAAGAGTCAGCTCAATGGCAGAAACAAGGTTCGGGCAATTAACAGCTATGCCCTGCCAGTGATCAGATACCCAGCTGGAATAATAAGCTGGCCAAAGGAGGAAATTCAGGCCACAGACGTTAGAACTCGGAAATTGCTCACCATGCACAGGGGGGTTTCATCCCAAGTCCAGTATCCAGAGGCTGTACACTAAGCGCAAAGAAGGAGGCAGAGGGTTAGTGAGCATCAGAGCCACTATCCAAGATGAAACATCTAAGCTCCATGACTGCGTAAGTAAGATGGCCCCAAGAGATCAAGCGCTTAGTGAGTGTCTCAGACAGTGGAAACTGACAGGGAAGGAGGAACCAGAGGAACCATCGTGGGAGGAGAAACCCCTGCATGGGATGTACCACCGAGAGATAGCTGAAGTGGCTGATATGAACAAATCCTACCAATGGCTAGAGAGGGCTGGACTGAAGGACAGCACAGAGGCACTAATCATGGCTGCACAGGAACAGGCCTTGAGCACCAGAGCAATAGAGGCCCGGATCTACCACACCAGGCAAGATCCCAGGTGCAGGCTGTGCAAAGAGAGCCCTGAAACAGTCCAGCACCTAACAGCAGGGTGTAAGATGCTGGCAGGAAAAGCATACATGGAACGCCATAACCAAGTAGCCGGTATAGTGTACAGGAACATCTGTGCAGAATATGGACTGGAGCCCCCAAGGTCAAAATGGGAAGCACCTCCCAAGGTGATTGAGAATGGCCGAGCAAAGATCCTGTGGGACTTCCAGATACAGACTGACAAAATGGTAATAGCCAACCAACCAGACATTGTAATCGTGGATAAGCAGCAGAGGAAAGCCGTTGTGATTGATGTAGCCATCCCAAGTGATAGCAACATCAGGAAAAAGGAACACGAGAAACTAGAGAAATACCAAGGGCTCAAAGAAGAGCTAGAGAAAGCCTGGAAGGTGAAGGCAACAGTAGTGCCTGTGGTCATCGGGGCACTCGGGGCAGTGACCCCCACACTGGAGAAGTGGCTCCAACAGATCCCTGGAGAAACATCAGACATCTCACTCCAGAAGAGTGCAGTCCTAGGAACAGCTAAGATACTGTGCAGAACCCTCAAGCTCCCAGGCCTCTGGTAGAGGACCCGAGCTGAAGAAGATGAACAGCCACCCACCCCACCGGGGAGAGGGGGGTGGGTGAGAGAAGAGTTTTATATATGTGTATATTCAAGGTTTTAATCACTAATGTGTCATTTTTCTGAACTTTTTAATTTTTTTACAGTGTTAATAATTTTCATTAATCCTGGTCTCTGCAACACTATAAACTGTGTCTTCTGTCCCGGTGTTAATAAATGTATCTGAGAGTCAAATGGCTGCATGTCTAACAAATAAATTTTCCCATATCACACCAAAAATATTGAAATATCAGTATTTTCTTACACCTCTATTTTGATCAAACTCAGCCTGGCTCACCTTAACTGACTGGCTCGGTGTTTCCTCAGGTGGGTGCGGACTCGCTGGGCGCTGCTGGTGGTCTTCTGGCTCGGTTGGTTGGGGATGCTGGTCGGTGCCGTCCTCATCATCCTGCAGGCCCCTCGCTGCAGAGAGCTGCCCACCACCAACTGGTGGAACGACGGGCCTCTGTACCTGATTGGAAACATCCAGGCCTTCACCGAGGCCCGCAACCTGAAGGGTGAGAGCGGGGCGGGGGGGGGTATTTCCATCAAAGTCTCCAAACAACAGGCATCCCGATACAGAGGCCCAGGACGAGGTCTGAAGGATCCCACTAATCAAGACTCTTAGGTTTAGGTCTTCAGAGATCTTGAGAGAACGTGGGCAAGTGCAGGGGGTCAACTT